>VZRZ01004936.1:1432702-1527578 GCA_013398175.1 Climacteris rufus | reverse complement strand
CCGCCCGTCCACCGCCCCTGCCGCCCTTCCGCCGCCCCTGCCGCCCTTCCACCGCCCCTGCCGCCCTTCCACCGCCCCTGCCGCCCTTCCACCGCCCCTGCCCGGCCGGCTAGACCAGCCCAGAGCCGCCTTCCCGGCAGGATGCTCCTGGTGGGTGGCTTGGGCAGTTGTCCTCATTTAGGGTCAGAGAAGGAGGAGGAGGAATCCTGCCTGAGTGTCCCTCTTATGAAGGCACAAATGCCTAGACCCCTCTGGTGGCTGCTGTGGCTGAGGCATGGGTGGGCTCACAAGCTGAAAACAGTGTCCAGCTATGGGAGAGCTGCTGGGGTTGCACCAAAACAGTCAAACGTCCCACCTGCTCCATCAGGTTCAGCAGCAAACAGTGGGGAAGGGAATTTGAAGCAGGGAAGGGACATTCCAGCTTCATCCTTTCTCTTTCAAACCTACCTGCACCCCATGATCATCTCGTTACCCAAAGTCCATATGTACTCTGTATGCAAAGGAACACACAAGGGCCATGAGGAAGATGTGAAGTAGTAAGACAAGCTCCAAAGGTAGGGCTGAGCAGCTGGGCTGCAGCTGCCACCACCTCCCCATTGTCCCGGTTCCTGAAGGAGGAGAGACAGGTCTGTCCCAGGTGGGTCAGGTGAGACAGACTGAGGCCAGCAGCCCACAGCCACAGAGGCAAAAGTTCACTGAACTGCACCACTTGTGAGACAACACGGAAACCTTTTCTGCTGAGAGTACTCCACTGCATCCAAAGAAAACCTTATTTTCCCCCAAAACAAGAATAATGAAATCACAGTTTTCTATCCAGAAAATGTTAATGGAAAATTTGTGCCCAGCTATGAATACAGATTGGAGATATTTGGATTTCTGGGGAAAGGAAGGTCAAGTCATTTTCACAGTGTGAAAAATGAAGCTAACAGAGTTCATATTTCTCTGTGAAGCAATGATTGATTTTTCTTTCTGTGCCTCATTCATACTGCACTAAACATGTATAGAGAACAAACTTACACCTTAGATAAAGCACAAAGATTACATTAATACATTGAAAATTAAGTTAACATTAGCATCTGTTTGAAGGCAGGCACAAGAACATTTAGCTCAGCTCTGTGAGAGCAGGCCATTGGCAGGAATGCATAAATCTTATATATCCTAAAGTTGCTATATCACAAAAAAATCACCATTGAGATGTGCATATGTAAAGTATGAACCCATCATATGCTGGCTCTATGGCTAAATGTCCTCTTTGGAAGTACATAAGAATTTTAGTTACTGTATGTTGTTACTCAATTTCAAGTGTGTATGTATAGGCAATCTTTATTTTCCTGACATCTTAACTGTAATTATCAATTCTGTGCTGCCTGAGTGATTTAACTATGCAGAACTATTCTTATTAGCATTGCTACCCCAATTTTATAAAACGAGTAATTTAAAACAATATTAACTTCTGAAAATATATTGATAAACTTTTCATACTGTAAAAACAGGGAATGTTTTCACATCCTGCTGAATAATCCTTCCTTCAGTAAGTTTCTCCAGACTCCTTTAGAGAAGAGTGTTTTGGTATTTTTATTATATTGAAGTTCACAATGGCAAACTCTTACATATTTTATGTTAGGACATGTCTCCAGCTGCCAGGACAGATGGAGTTTCATCATGCTCTGATCCTATAAGGCTCGCAGTAGATATTATAAGGTAGTCAGATGTGAATTGGTCATAGGGGTTTCCAGCTCCCTCTTTTGGTACCTCTCCATTTGTTGGCCACATGTCAGCAAAAGCCCCAGGAATCCCATCCAGGTGGTGAGAAAGTCCTCCCTAATACACTTGGCAAACTAATGCTTTCAAGAGATGCACATTGATAACTCAGCTGTCGTGCTGGAAATGTTGTGGTACTTAGGCTGTGACACTGCATGACCCTACCTGACCAAGGCACAGCTCCACCTGATATTTTGCCACTGAAAGAAAAATCAAGAGGAAAAAAAGAGACAACAATGAGATTCCCATTTATTACTTTCATTCTGCACATTAGCCAGGCAGCTCTTAAAACACTGTCAAGACAGTCTAAACTTGCAGAACTAGGCAAAACAGAGACTGCAGTCAAAAGCTACAAGAAAGTAATTTCAGAAACAAGTAACCAGAAGGATCTACTGGAAAACAGATGCAAATCAATTGTGAACAGCAAAAGGGAGAATCACTGAACTAGGAATTTGGAGGGCACCACTGGTCAAAAGTACAGAGGCTTTACGAAAAAAAAAATCAAAACCAATTTGACTTTCAAGCAGACCTTTCATTAATTAATTAGAATCATCACAGTTTGATCTTTCTCTGCCATCCACCCCCCACCCTTTTCATTTTTTTTCTTGTTTTGAAGTTTATGACCAATGCTTTGTTTTGCAAAATTTAAAGCAGCTGGCTACCTTCTTCTAAGATTTAAGAAACAAAATTTTATTTCATGCTTACCAACTGATTGTAAACAATGGGTTGTGGGGAGTAGCTGAAGAGAAGGCCATTTGTAGCAATCCTTTCCTTTAACTAAACCAACTGCTTAGAGCTTTACCATGGCCCTCACCATCTCCTAGCCTGGCACCACAGAAGCAATCCCTGTAGTAGTTTTTAATCAATTGCATGACCACATGTGCCTTATGAGTGAAAATAAAGGTAACACACAGTGTAAAACTACCAAACCGACTTTGAAACACAAATGCAGCCAGAAAATTGAAGTGTGAAAGCATGGTAAAAAGGCTTTTCACATCAAGTTTGCTTCTTTCTGCCATATTGCTTTCAAAAGACAGAAGCACTTCACAGCAATGATGTCTATATATAAGCTGCTGAAGTACTGTCTTGTCTTCAGTGTTTTTTATGATGATATTCTCTAATGCACTTTACAGAAATGTAACACTAGGCAAAGCTTCCTTTTTATGAAGGAAACAAAAAGAATAATATATGGCATATAGCATTAGCACCAAGGTGAAATATGAAACAACAAAAGCTGATCTCATTTCCTTTTTCTTTCCCCTCTTTCTTCTCCTATTCTGATATTATGTTCATTCCCTTCAGTCTCAATTATCTAGTCATCCTATTTAGGAAAATAAGACTTTTCTGTCTTCTACTAATATTACAACATGGTATTTCGAACAAATACGCTCAGAGCACATCCTGTAGCTGTTCAAGATTAACTATGAGGGACCAACATAATTCAAGCAACAGCTTGGGCATTTGTCTAGATGTTCAATGACAACCAAAGGAATTTGATGATAAATACAAAGCACTAGAAAGCCCAAATACTATCCACATATATGAAATATTCCATGTGTACAGTGAAGAGGTCAGACAAAACTGAAACTCTTAAGAAGATACTTTCCCCCAAGTGGAGGTTGATAAATACTTACTAAATGTTTATTTTCTAGTAAAAAGCATTAATAAATTATGTCGCCTTAATTGCAGCTGTAGTTTTTTCACAAATTTGATCAATTTCACAGTACTTTCGGAGCATTTTACAAGAGCATGGGGGGGGTGGCAATACACTTGAGTCAGTTGCAAGGAAAACAGAAGCATCTGCTTTCTGTGGGCAGACACAGCCAGTCATCCAAATACTTTGGCAACTAATGGGTGGATCCTATAAACATATTATATCCTAATTTGCTATGATGTGACAAAGGTTATGGTCTAAAACACACCTTGAAGGTATCTGCCCACATACCTGTTTGACCAGCTCAGAGCACTGCATGATCATCGGTGGGTTTGGGTGTTCATACCCTCCCAGCTTCCTACAAGAAACAAAAACCAGTTCTGACTTAAGATATTCAGGCCCACTTAGGAGACTACAGCAGAGAACTCCCCATTTGCACTCCTTCGGAGCCCTGGAAGACCTGGTGAAACTGATCCTCCATACAGGAATAGCATCGAGATTAGAGCATCCGAGATGGTCCATCAAAGGCCTTTGACAGGTCTTGGAAAGGTTCTGCTGAGAACCATGCAACACCATTGCAGCCATTTCTTTTCATTCAAGAGATGAATGTCTGGCATATTTATTTCATAAAGTGAGAACCAGTATCCCAAACAAATAGCTAGAATGAGTATTATTCAGTCTTTTTCCTGGCAACGAGCTTAAACGACCGTGTCTTGCTTTTCTGGGAAACCTGCCAGGTGAGCTTTGAAAGGATTGTAGTGCTGATGGCAGAGTCTGGAGGGTTCGTTCCATGTGCTAACCAGAGGTCTGCTAAAATAATCAGGAGGAGGAGGCAAAGGCCTCCATCCTGCACAAGAGAAGAGGGCTGGAGCATAATGGCATTGCTGGGGGAAACCAAGAAGGCTGTTAAGCTCACTGGGGCATGGACTGTCTTTTACCATGTGTTTGCACAGCTCTAGCGCTGAGGCACCCCAGAGTAAAGTCTTTAAAAGTGGTAAAATGACTTATGCTCTTAAAATCTATTTCCAAAAGTGACTAGTGTAACTTCCATTTACTCCCATTGTTGGGCCTAAGGTGCAATTCCACTCCCACTTGCCTTTTTTTTTCCCCTCATCCACGATGAAAAAATTGCTGCCTTGCCGTTTACCTGGTTCACTTGTGATTCTACAGTTTACAGTGACTGTGCTTCGTGAAATTATCTCCACAGCTAGAAGAGGCAGGTGGCACAAAATGATGTTTTACCATTTTATGATGTCACCACATTTACTGAAAACTAAGTTTTGAGGAAAAAAGTGAATAACCAAAGAGCATTCTTAAATCAGAATTAATCCCAGCTACATAATGAAGAGCTGCCAAGTGAAAAATTTGCTACTGTGACTTACATATTGAACTGATTTAAATGACCTAATTTAGGAAAATGCATTTTAGAATGTCATTCTGTCAGTGTGGAAAACTGGTACTGTAAGAATGAGTAATCATCATCCTTCTGATAGCATTAATGTGAATTTTGCTATTATATAGTTTAGATTATTAGCTGTTTCATCCCTAAGGAAAACACTGATATTGACAAAGGGAGAATTTCACTTTGAGTGAAAAAGCCACACTTGGCAAGGAGTTTAAAAGCAGAATAGTATTTATGTAAATATAATGAGAAGATTATAGCTGATCTCCTTGACGTTTTTCTTCCATAAAATGATGGAAACATTAGAAATTTGTCTGAACTATTCTAAAATAGCTAAATATTGAAAGGATACCTTACAGCCAACTATACTGAGGGGACACCTGAAAAGCCTATTGTCCACCCTGTCTTTGCACACTGTAGGTGACTAAAATCTACTGTTTGAATTTTAAAGGCTCAGAAATAAAAATCAAGGCCAATGATGCATCTCTTTCATGCAACCAAAATATGGTATACATGAGAATACCGTATTTACCTATTTTTTAAAAGGTAGAAGTACAATGTTGCATCACTAAACCCCGTTACAAGAGCAAGTCACCATGTCATTGGTCATACTTGCAAATTAGTTTTAGGCTCCTGGTAGACATCACAAAAAAGGAAGTCAATCAAGAGCAGAACAGCAACTACAGCATAAAGATATTAAAAATATAGAACAATACTACCACCCCAATTGCAACCTTAAGACTGTATAACAGATTATTGTTGGGAGGAAAAAAAAGTCAACCACAGACTAATGTAATCAAGAGACTGATTATTTGCCTAAGGAAAAGAGTAGTATCCTATGCATAAAGAGGTTTCTTTTAGGATTACACTGACAAATGCTTCCTGATCTTTCTAAGACCTGCACACATTTGCTGATAGTTCATTCAACAGGCCTTAGAAGAGGCTTAAGCAGGTGCTTGAAGTTGCATTGGCTCTTTTAGGGGAAAATCCAAACAGCTCCTTTCGTCCTGGTTTGTGCTTTTAAGAATGTAGTTTCAAGCATAAAAGTTTCAAAAATCAGGGCATAAGACTTTGGGAAAGCTGTACATAAAAGAAATACAATGCAGTAAGCAGATGCAAGTAACTAAACAAATTAAAGCATGCTTAGGTCAGGACAGCTCCTGTAGTTTTCTGTATGTTACTTAAAAACCTTTATTTATTTTAGACATTCTTCCTGAAGAAAGTACTTTTTACTTTTCACCTTTCCTATTATAGTAATATCATGAACTACTGAGTACTATTGCCACAAGAAGCAAGAGTAATTTTAGTGATCTGTTCAGATCTTCAATTTCTGAAATCCAGTTTTATCACATACATTTCCTGACAACTGGGTTCCATTTTCCTCTGTCACAATACAGAATTATTTGAGCATATTTTAAAATTAGTTATGCTAACCTGTACTTCGAGACCAGTCACTGTGTTAAATGATAGATATCCATTAGAAGGAACAAGCTGGAGTCATTGAATCCTTTATACAACATTTTTGTGAAATTTTAAACATCATTTTGGGAAGCAGAAAATGTACCAGTCCAGTGATATCTGTCATTACTCATTTTTCATACACTCAACATGATTATTCATTACTCAAAAATGACACAGTTAAATGCTAACTCTTGCTAAAATATTGATCATAATATGTGGGGGCATATAATTTATCTGAATCAAGTGAAATATGTTTTCCTCAGCAAAATGATGAAAGCTTGTCTCATTACAGCATCATTTCTACTGAAGTTTCCACCATTAGTTAGTTTAATGACTCTGTGAACATTTTAATTGAGGAGATCCCTGTGTAAGTTGCTCATTCAAGACACATGGATGGGTTTAGATTTGAGAATGAGAGAAATGTGCAGTCAGCTGCGCTCAGCCTGAGAGTGAAGGCAGAAGGCAGAGAACCAGGTACAACAAAATACCCAGAGCAGGAGGGGCAGGAGGATTTGGAGAGGAAAAGGGGTGGTATTACAAGCCAAGAGATGTTAAAGGATGTAACCTGCAAGTAAGAATACTTGGGCTGGCAATGTGGTGTACAAATGTGTTTGCTTAAATCGTTCTCACCTCCTGGAAAAAAAATGCATTGAGGCCAGTGGAAAACTACACTGCTCTTTGAAGGTCAAACCTGATAAGAAAAGGTAAACATAGCTAATACAAGCCCCGGTTTCACTCTGAATATGTATTTTATAAAGGAGAACAAATTAACCCACACTCTTGCATCATCCTCTGCCTGCCCATGATTCACATACATTTTAAGGAAAACTCAGAGTAAACCACAGTTTAATATCAGCTCCATGTAGCTGATCAGCAGATGTGTTCAAGTGGTGCTCTGCTGTCCTCCCTGGGGATGTGAGCTGGGTCTTTAGACTTCCATGAAGTCTGGTATTGCTGTCAGTAGTGCAGCACCAAAGTGCTGACCCCAAAACTTGTAGCTAATCTTGTCCTTTTTACTGATACATTAAGAAAGGTGTTGGTACTGTAGACTATGTTCCCTCTGTATAAGTGGAAGTGGGGTCATTCCCACCTATACATGCACTTCTCTGAAAAACAGAGTAAACTAGGAGGAAAATGGGTCAAGTAATGTCCTTATTCAACCAGAAAGATCAGAAAGATTTTTATTTCAACTTCCCAGCTACTGAAACAAAAGCTATGAAGAGGTTGAGTGATTTGCCTGAAATCATGTAGTTCCATGTATTTTAGTCTGAAGGTCAGATCAAGCAATAGGGCAAGAAGAAAAGGCCTCAAGATGTGCCAGGAGAGGTTTTAGATTGGATATTAGAAAAGTTTTCTTCAAGCATTGAACAGGCTGCCCAGGCAAGTGGTGGAGTCACTGGAGGTATTTAGAAGATGTGTAGATGGGGCACTTGGGGACTTGGTTTAGAGATGGGCTTGGCAGTGTTTGGTTAACATTTGGACTCGATGATCCTGCAGCTCTTTTCCAACCTAAACAAGTCTATGATTCAGCTACATGGAAGCACTGCTACCACAGTGCATCACACATTTATGAATAGAAATAGCTGAGAAAAGCACAGCGGTTTAAAAATGTCATTTCTATTAGGAAAAAATGGAAGAGGATGAATCTCTGAGTATTTCTCAGAATGCTATTTTATTAAATGCTTCCAAACCTGGAAAGCTTAAGCCTAGAAAAGAAGAAAAAAATTAAACCTAATAGGATCCATTCTAAACAATCAAACATTTTACATAAAGGAAATGAAGTGTTTGACATAAACACTTCACAAGCAAGATGATTTACATTATTTTCACTTTGTTTCTGATTATTTGAAACAAAAATATACAACTCTGCATTCATTTCTGACTTGTTCTATAGAACCTTTGCTGAACCCTTCTATGAAACCACATGCAAGATCAAAACAGAGGGATGGGAAGTACAATGTGCTTCATTATGGCAAGTACAGCTCATATCCTCCTCCACAACGCAATTTATTAGTATCTAATAGAATTGTAATGTTTCTCATTCTACATTTTTACAGCTGCATCAAAATATTAAAGTGTGAATTGCAATTAAACTCACACAGTGCTCTTAGCATAATTTCCCTTGTATTAATACTTAGCAAACCAAGTTATTGGTGTAATATTACTCTTGATACTGGTTGTCATAAAGGGATAAAGCCTCCAAATAGTAATAAAGTATATTTTACTGGAGAGAGAGCAGCAGTACAAAAAAACATTATGCTACTGGAGTTGTTAATTTCTGTAGAAGGGGGTGGGGAGAGAAAGGCTTTTGACTCCTTAAATTATAGTTTGCAGGTTAGTACACCAACTCACTTTAATCTTGCTAAACAGGTAATTTACTTGCTTTCTGAAAGCACCCATGTGCAAGGCAATGCTAGTGCACTCCAGGGATGATTCCAAGATTGATTGCTTGGCTCTAGTCACCAATAATGGTATGAATTCTGCTAAGCTCTATTTTAGATGTATCTAAAATATTTAAAGATTTTTAGAGGGCTAAAAATGAAGGGGGAATTTTTGTTTCCTGCAACCTCAATTTATGCGTGTGTGGTCTGCTTGACTAAAGAATTTTGAATGAGAAGGGCTAAACTACTACTTGCAAATGGCAATAGGTACATTGACTTGGGATAGAACAATTGCAGGTGTGATATCCCTGCTTATGTTATCCCTTAGGAAATTTGGAAATTATTTTGTATTTCCCAGCTGCTCTTTAGATTTGCAGTTGGCTGTAGCTTTTTGTGGTTTATAGTTTGGAATTGAACTCTGCAAAAATGTGCTTAGGGACGAAATGGAGAGCTTTGGTATTTGCTTATGGAGGAAAAAAGTGACTAAATTAAATGCCATTAAGTGGACATGACTTTGATAAGATTGTCTGGGCTGGATAGTTCTATAAAAGCATCTCAAAGTAGAACTTAAATGTCAAGAATTACATTTTTCCTGCTTCATTTAGGAACTCACCAGGTAAAACAAACTACTTCATATTCTAAGTGCTAACCCATAGTGCAATCAGAAGTGGAACTGCAGTCTGGACCAACATGTTTGAGCAGGTTTTGCCTCCTTACCAAGGGCTGGAAGAAATGAGGACTTGGCCATGCAGGCTGCAACCACAAACCCAATGAGGTTGTGCCGTCTCCTCTGTAAATCATATCATGAAAACAAAAGACCATTTTAAGTTACCAATAAAATCCCAGTCACAGGGTGATGCTGAAGGAGGTTTTGAAAGATTATCTTGACTTATTTCAGATAGGCTCGTGGTTTTGCTAACATCCAGTATGTGTTGTTGATAAAGGACCCTCTTAGCTGTTTCCCTCCAACTTGCAAAGCTCTTTCTGTCAGTGGAGATTTCTCTCCCTTACAAAGAGAAGTCCCTTTGCATCATAATTAAATACCACTGGGTAGGAGAGGTGAATATGAGCAGACCCCCAGACTCTGGTCCATGCAGTTTCACAAAGAATGGAACAAAATACAAATAAAACAAACCTTCCAAAACTGCAGCAAGCTCCAGTCCTACCTTCCATTGATGTTAGATTGTTTTTAACAGATTTGGCTTCTGTCTATGACAATTACTGATGATAGATCCTCTGATCTGGGTAGGCTGAACATGAGGAATCTGAATCACAGCCCACAGAATCAACAGTGTGGTGTCTGGGATTTGCTGTGTCATTCATGAACTGCCAAGATAACTGCATCACTGCAATGTGTCACACATTTCATATTCTTCCTCCCCTTTCCTTCTCCCTCCCTTATATTTTATGTCCTAGAAATTTAATCTCTCCTGCCTGAGCCACCAGCTACCAGAATAGACAAAAATACCTGAATACAATGAAAGGGCCATTAATTGCCACCAGTCTGACCTCCCATCAGAGGCTGTCTCCCTCCTCACTTGGCATGGGGAGGTTAATCTCCTAATTCTGTGCTGCTGTACCAGTACAAAAATCACTCCTGAGCAGCAGCAGTGGTGACATTATTTTGCTCATGAGGCTATGAGGACATGGTAAGCTAAAGACTACAAAAGTAGCATGGTGATAGTCTGCATTAAAAAAAAAAAAAAAAAAAGGTTAAGTATTCAAGGGTCTAACCCAAAGTTTGTTTAAATTCAGTAGAAATTTCAAATGTGGCCCCTAATATCTTCAGCACATTTTGGAAAGACCTTGAGCACCCAGGGCTGTGGCAAGGTTTACCCATCTAAGTTTGGCTGAAAGTAAAATTCTCCATTCCTTCCTCTATTCCTCATGGTATATTTCCTAACAGTATAATTTACAGAAAAATGATCCAAATGTCATTAAGAAATGTCAGTACTCTCGGCCAACCTCCTTTCAGACGTATAAGCAGTGTGCGGCAGGCATAATAAAGTCGTGATTAGGAGTGTCCTTTAAATCACAGGAAAGGGAGGCAGAGTAGATGTGCCTGGTTACATCTCTGAACAGGCTCCTTGCATGACTGTGAACAAATACATAACTAGCAAATGCCCAGACATAACTCAATTCTTTCATGCTTGTAAAGATATTAATACTTCTGCACGAGCCAGCAACAGCAGTAACAATCATTTTCTCCTTGAACATCAAGAGCCATGGACAAACCTACCCAAAAGCTGCTTCCCTACTCAGCCCAGCGTTGGGTCCAAGGAGAGGCAAAGCAGCAACTGAACCACAGAACATGAGACTGATGGGATCCTGGATATCAGCAGTGGACACAGTGACCTCACAGTTAGATGTAGCTTTGCCCTGGAAAATGGAGAACAGCGAGAAAGGAGAAACAGGCCTAGAAGAAAGTACTAAAGGATGAGTTCTGCATGAGCACCACCAGTTCTCAATCTCCTCCCAGCCCTGTTTCTGTTACCAAGCCCCCACACACAAACCAAGGCAGACAGGTATGTGAGAAGTGATCCATTTGTCTGTCCCAGAATAAGGTTACTCTAATTAGCCATCTATCTTTGGCAGCTAGAACTACATCTGAAAAGAAAAATACATTCTTCATTGCTTGCTCTTTTCCTACAAAGAAATAGCAGCACAGTCTCTGTAGAAAACACACTTAATAAATGAATTTGGGTAACACCAGGAGTTTTGTGAAACTGTTTAAAAGCAAGTCCAAGAGAAACTGAGAAAGAACTGTACACTAAGATAATCAAGCACATCTCTGTATGTAGCACTAGGTTTGCGTTGACTGCTTCACATTTTGAAGGAGAAGCCCACAAGACAACAGAAAGGGGTGAGCCCTCACATAACATTATTCCAGGAAATTATTCCTGGTTCACTTCCAGAAAGGATACTCCCAGGGTGGATATTTCTAATCTAGGACACAAATGTCTCATTTTGAATTTCTTTAGTCTTTTTAGAAACAATAGCTCACCTGTTATATTTGGCAGACTGTGCCAAATCCACTTCCCTGGGTAGATACCCTCTTTATTGTAAGGAGCCTCTTCTTAGGTCCAGGTAAATTATTATGTGACCAATCTAGACATTAATTAAAGGAAAATGTGCGTGTAAAGTATTTAATATATATAGCACTAGTCAGAGATGCTGTGGAGTTCTAGATCTTAACTGCAGCCCAGCAGAGAGATGCAGAAGCATCATTCACTTGTGCCACCATTACCATGGTATGCCTGTGTCATTGTCAGTCACAAAACAGGTACCCAGGAGTGTTTCAGACAAGGAAGCTCCTCATCCTCAGACACTGTAAAGGAGTGGGGTCAATCCTATCAAAGGGTTCTTTGTAAGCCTGCTTCTTTCTCAAAACAAGCCCTTCAAATCCTAAATCCACCTATGTCTAGGTTGCCAGATTTGAAGTAGATACCGTATTGTTTTACTTTCTAAGTTTGGACATAGCAAACAAACAAAAAAACCCAAACCAACCCAAACCCACAAAGTAATACACATGGGAGCTGTGAGCTTTTCTTAAAGCTGAAATGATTCTTTCATAGAACAAAATATTGCTGTCCATCCACTCTTGCTGTAAATATAATCAGTGCCAAAAAGTACATTGGCTTTCCTGCCCCATTTGTCCAGCTCAGTCAAAGTGGTAAAGGAGCCAAAGCTTAGATGCCAGCTAAAACTGTGGTAAAGCCCAAGGTGAAGACTAGATTGTACTGTTCTTCTGGTGCAAAGAGGGAATGAAGGCACGAAAAAAAGGATCTGACTTATAGGCAAGGTGAGAGTATTTCTGAAGTAAGAGATTGGGATATTTTCGCAGTGACTTTTTAAGGGCTGTAAAGAAGACAAAATACCCATTTACAAAGGGCTGGTGATATTGCCAGCCTGCGAGGCCACAGTGACACTTGCATATCACTTCCAGTGCAGCTTTATTTCCAGACACTCTGTTCGGGAGACATTCATCATACCCTGCCAAACTAACATTAACAGCCACTCTGAGCAAAGGAACAGATTTAAATGTCTGTGCTGGTCCAACTTTTTCGCTCTTCTGCTCAGCAGACAGAACACTTGTTCTGCTGGACTGTTTATTCCTGGCAAACATGGAACAAATTCTTCTCAGCCTTGGAAAACAAGCAGCTTGTAGTTAGGACAGAAAGAGAAGGAAAAGAAGAAAAACGGGTCACTGAGGTGTCAGAAAAAAAGAAATTGCTGGGATATCATGAGGAAAGAAAAAATAAAAATTGTCCCAAGTTTTGTTACCGAAGAGACAAACAGGAAGGATCTTCAAAAGAAGGTAGGGATTACATTATAGTGCTGTACTGTGACATCCCCCAGCTGCCAAAGGGATGGCAAATCCAATAGCTCATGACCAGAAATAAAGAGCAATTGTAGCTGGGCAAAAGAAAATTGATACCTCTAAATGTATAAACTCTTATGCTGGTGCCTCCCAGCAAAGAACAGAAGCTGGACTGGTGGGTTTCCAATGTAAGCTTATGGCATCTGCTTAATTCTGCTTTTATTTAATTCCTCTGTCCTTTATGTGGCATTAACTTTAATATAATATTGAAGGCTTTGGTTGGTTTTTTAATAGCATCATAAGTGTAAATGTAATAGTTATATAACAATAATAATAAATCAAGAATGTACTAGAGTCACTGCAATAACTAATAATAACGTTAAGACACAGTCTATGATGTATCTAAAGTTCAGTACCTTAGAGAGTTAATTAAGGCTTAAGTTAATTGGCAATGATCTTATTTCTAGACAGGAAATGTAGCCGATTATCTTGTTTATGCTTAAGCAAGTAACTAAGGTCATAACAAGACTTTTGGGGTATTATTGATTGATTTGTAATTTGTTAATTAATTTTGATTGACTTTTCAACTATCTTGCTTAATTCCTTGCTTCTAGAGAGATGAAGCTACTGACATGACTGGTGGCAATGTAAAGTCACAGTCGCCATTTTCACTGTGTGAGGTGTGCAAGTTTTCATAACTCTACTGTGCTTGTAAGATGCCAGACCACCCAAGAAAAAGCTTTTGCAACAAAGTGCAAATCAACTTACTGTTTTTATAACTTCATGCCTACCTTTACCCATCATACAGTACAAGTAACATCAGAGATGCCAAATTGCATTTGATCATTCTGACAAACACTGCTATGTCACTTCTTATGTTTCTATTGTTAATTGTACAAACATTACTATGTTACTGCTTTAGGAAATTATTACATTGGAAAATAATTATTGAATAAATATATGACAACCAAACCCAGGTAACATTTTCCACATTAGAATTGTAGGCTAGAAAATTAATCCTTTGCAAGGCAACTTGGTTTCATCACGGCAACATCTTGAAGCTTTTTTAATTGCAAGTGGCTTCTTCCCACCCAGCCTTATCCAGCACCAATCCATCAGTTATTGCACAGATTTAACAAAATAAGCATAGTGTTAAAATTCAGCTCATGGGAAAGAAGGAGCCCAGAAGAACCTTTAGCCTGTGGCATATCCAGTGAAGAAATTCTTTAGCTGCACAATCACATAACATGGGATAAAATTAACAACTCATTTACCTTGCCTTCTGCCATTTGAGACCAGATGATAGGTACAGAGTAGGAAAATGTCAGTGGTGGGTGACAGTGCAAGGGTGTGCATCTGCTGGGATGAATCGGGCAGCAGAGCTTCTACTGTTGCAAATTTCTGTGTCCTGTGGGAGAGCCCCTCACCAGCACCTCGAGGGACCTGTCACACAACCAGATTCTCTGTTCCATGCAGACTGGTCTGGGTAACATGGATGGCCTCCCTGTACAAGGCAGATTAGCCCAGAGATAATTAAAGGCCACAAATTATATGCAGGATATTCCTATGTGACACTACAGAATCAGAGGGGACACATTAGTTCCAGGAGGACAAAGAGTTTGAACTGAGAAAAAGTAACAAGAATTTTTAAAAATCAGAAGTGCCAACTGGGATGCTAACACTTTTATAAAAGGCCAAAGAAGTGCAGATATGGCCATATTTGCACTACCACTGCCCAGACAGCAAACGGTATAAAATTGAGACTATTTTCCTGCTGTAGACACAGAGCAGTCCCACAGTGACATAAATACTTTCCTTCCTTATCCTCATTCTCTCTTCAAGTTCAGTCCCTTTTTTATCCTCATTTAAAAAATCCCACAGTTCAGGAATTAATTGACAAACCAGGATGGTTTTTCTCCCATTTTGTTCATGGGCCTGTTCTCACTTAACAAAATATTGTGTCAATTTAGAAATTATTCTTTACATTGACACAGCACTGTTCTACTTCATTATGTTTTATCTCATTGCCATAGTTTTCTACTTCCTTCAAGTCCCACTTCAGTATTCATTGAGTACCACTATTTCATAATATTCAGATTTTGGGCCATACAGTTAATGGCAAAGCATTAATTTTCAGTTTTATCATTTATTCAATGTTTAACATAGTACCAAACACTCTGCCTTGTCCCTCTTTGTAGGTGGATCAGTACTCCCCCAGCATGACCAGTCTCTCCAGAAATGGAAGGGGGAAGTTATCCTTCAGATAAACACTTCCCTTGCAGGAATGATATGGGCTTATTTACCACACTTATCTCCTCCTAGAGAGATACTACCAACTTCTTAGATCAAACTGCTTCCAAAACTTTTGGAGGCAACCATCCCAATGCTGAGGGAGGACACTTATTCACATATGCTGAGATTCAGTCCAGGGCTTCATTTGTGTTACAGGCAGTTTTATTTCCTAAGAATCATAAGACCAGTTCTAGTTTGAAACATGCATTTTGCCACTATCTTACCCAGAAAGTAAGTCCATCCATTTAGGAAACTAAACCAAGGTATGTCATCTTTAGTATTCTTGTGGGAGGTTTCAGAAATAAGCACGAACATTTTATAAGGAAAAGCTCTGAGTTTTTGTCCTGCTTATTATAATTTTCCCAATTCTTGTGGTGTATCTGTCATAATTGCATCCTTGAAGCTTAAGAATCTGCTATGAACCCTTATCCTTTCTTTCCACACTCGCAGCCTAATTTTTAAAGTACTGAGGGTGAATTTTTATTCCACTGGAGAGGGAGAGTGCTTCCTTGCTTATGCTTTCAGCTTTTGTGGTACAAACGTCTTCCACCTAGCAATCTTCTCCCTACCATCTGACACAGGGGAAATCCCCTACACCCAAGTATCAAGTAAACACTCTCTCCACCCTCACCTCACCAGGAATTTCGCTCTTCCTATAATCCAAAGCAAATTAAACAAGTTAAGAGCCAATGTTCTGGCTCCTAACTGTAACTCCCTATCTGTAACTTTATTTTGCACTGTCCAAGACAACTGAGCCCCTGCTTTCTAGGCTGGAAAATATAATATAAAACTCTTATGGTTTAAAAACCAAAATTAATTAGAGTAGACTACAGTTATAAAAATAAAATATACTTTAAAAAGTAATAACAGTAATGTCTTCATGCTAGATAAGACCTAGAACAAAAATTGAGTGGTTATCAAGATTTTATTTTCATTTGTATTGATACAATAGTTCAATATGCCACATATTTAACTCTTTTTAAGCAGACTGAAATAGTTCCCTAAGTAGAATGACTAGAGAGAAATCCTTCATCAGTTTATTCACAGGGCTAAAGCCTGACCTCAGATGTACTTGCACCGTGCAATGCACATCAAAGCAGAGGAGCCCAGACTGGCACGGGGAACCCAGAGCCGGGGGGATGAGCCACGTGTGTGAGGTGTCTCATCAGTGCTCATTAAGGTTTATTGGCTGTGACAAAGCACTCTGCCAGCACAGCCACATGAGCCCGGTGTTTCCACTGCTGGAACTGGGAGCTGGGTTTGGCCCAGTGACTCCACACGCCTTTGGATCAGGGTTAGTTTAAGCTGCTCTTGCTCCCCATACACCATTTTAAGGATATTCATCTTCCTGTATTCTTGAAGGCAGGCACCAGCACAAGGTGCTAGTGCTGAGGAACAAACTAAAGCAGCATGACAAAAGACACAGTGCTGGCACATTCCTCTGGGCAGCTTTGCTCTCCATGCCAGGCCAGCACTTACACTGTTCTCTTTGGGACAGCCTGAGCAATATAATGCAACACAAACTTTTGCTTTTATTATCCTGCCCTGAATTTTATGTTCTACTTCAAAATGTATCTAATTTATGAAACCATTAAGCCACCAATTTTTCTTTTTTCTTGGTCAATGCTCTTTGGAGACAAGACTGCCAGCAGCATTTCTGCAAACATCTCTTCTTGCCTAGTCAACATATCCTCAATTAAAAATATATTAATAGCTACAATCCTCAGATGTGCTCATTTACATAAAGAGTGCCAAATGGTACCTAGTCTTCTGTGCCACATTTTTTTGCACAGATAGAAAATGCCTGGAGAGCACTATAAAGATTTGGTTGTTTCCTGCACAGTAGTGCCTGCACTGATGCTGTTTCTACTACACATCAGTTTGCTCTCATTCTTCTTAATTACAAGTGGGACTTGAAATAAAACAAATTAAATTGTGATGAGGTATACAACTCTTAACAAAACTAATACCCTGCTCACAAATGCCATGCAATTTATGACTAGTGTCCTCTGGGTAACGACCAAGGAATAATGCAGAGCTACAGACACACAAGAAGTTAAAGCAGATTGGCCTAAATTTGATTCTGGGGTTTTGAGGTTTTTTTAATTCTGTGTGGTTTTAATAATTGGGACTGATCACTGGTCTTTGTATAAACATGGGGAGAAAAGGCAGGATCATCTTACTTCATGAACACAAAAATATGTAGGTAAACTCCATCAAATACAATCTGTCCCCAGAAATCATCATTTTATGAACTGTTGCAGCAATCTCATTTTTATCAGCCATTTACTTGTGTTGTTGGTGCTGGGGACACGAGCAGCACGTGATCATTCTGCCAGAAATGAGTGTTACCCATGACACAAGGTGTGCAGGAAACTCATCAGCTGCACACAATTGTCTTGTTGATCAGCTTTGGACAAGGTTACAAGTACCAAAACCCCAAACAGCTGCACCTGGCCCCAAGAGCTTCAGCAGTGCAGCCCATGCCCCCAGGCTGGGGTTTTTGCCTTAGCAGCTCAGGTAAAGACAGAGCTTTTAAAGCAACTTCGGATCATGCTGGGCCATGTCACAATTTCGTTCCCACTGAAAGGAAGCCCATTTGCTTGCTCCATCCTGGGTCCACAGTGCAAGCCAGGAGACAGAGCTGCCCAGACTAGAGCTGCTCTGAAGCACAAACACCCCAAGTCCAGAAAAGGCAGGCAGCAGGTCCTCAGCACCAGCCATTTGCTCAGCCTCTGCTGCAATAAAGCTTTGTGTGTCCTGTGCGTGGAAAGAGAATCCAGCATGTGCATACAAGTATCTTTTCTATGCAGAGAAATATTTATGGGTTTTAAGCTGGGGCTTGGAGTCTTAGCAAGTAACCTTTTTTCAATTAGAATGCTCTTTTCACTGTGGTGTTCCCTTTCCAGCCATTGTCTCATTTCCCCTTCTCCAGCCCTGTCTTAGTCAATTCTCCTCTCTCACCCCCCTCTTGGTTATGGTTTGATATTTTGTACAATTTCAAAAGTTTCTATTTCATTGAAGGGTTTTAGTTGGGTTTTTCTTTTGAGGGAGTCAGGGAGAGGGAAGGAAAGTTCAGTTCATAAGTTCCTGATCTTGTTATCCAACCCATTCCCACCATCCAGTTTTCAGTTGTTACAGTCATATACAGCTACCCTCTGCAAATTAATATTGCCATTGCTATTCTTCAATGCTTTATATTTCCAGCCCCATTAAACCTCTTACTTTAAAGCAGTGGTGTGCAATAACATATTGAATAAATGAGTAACCACTTCATACTGCTCTTGTATTTATGAATAACCAGAGAAATCTCTTTTTTTGACAGTGAATGAGAAATTAGATGTACTTTAAAGGCTTCTAAAGTGTATTTTCAGTTGCTACCAGATGAAATCAAGGAGATAAAATGACTTTTTCCTATTTAAATATTTCATTGATTTTTCTTAGAACACCATCCTCCCTCCTCTCTCTCTAAGGCATGCATGATGATTCCTGGCTATACCATAAGGCAATCTTTATAGATCTAGATCTGATCAGAGTATTTATAAAGAGTGACCCACAGTAATGTGAAATGCATTTTAATGCACATATTATACCTGTATAGACTAGTGCCCAGAAGTTCATAAAAGAAAAACTGAATTTGATTCTCTGCTTGACAGGCCTGTCTACAAGAGCTGTGACTGCAGTGCTAAATTACACCCATATTCTGGCTGCCCGTGGCTTCACACACCCCATGCACATTGTTGCAACCAGAAACAAAATTGAGAAAGGCATGTGGGGCTGTGCATGAGGGGGGGCACACTTATTGAAATTCATGTATTGCTCTGCTTGACTCCCCAAACCACACGTGGGAACGCTCAGCCACAGGCGGCTGCATCACTGTCTCAGGGAGAAGGAGGAACTGGGGCAGAACTGTTCCACTGTGTGGTTTCACTGCTGGTCACAGCTTTTCAGACATGCAAGGCATAAACCAAGAACCTGGCCTGTTGGGTTTCAGTGCCTGCAAACACAGAATAAAATTCAGCTAGAGCTACTGTGGTAATTGTGTACTGATTGATGTGCATTTAATCAGACCCCAGCTATTTTCTGAAGGTAAAAAGCAAAGCCTTACAAGTTCTCATCGCATGAAAACAAAATAAGCTTATGGATTCCTCCAAACTGAGATCAAACTGTGCCCCCCAAATGTGCCAACAACCTGCCCGGCATTTTAGTGACAAACTTCTTTAGTCTCTCCAACACAGAAACAGCAAAACACAAGTGTTTTCAAATAAAAAAGAAACTTTCTACTGCACAGAAAGACCACACACAAGTACAGCAGCACCCATGTAAGTCTGCATGTGTGCTTTGGGGCTCACCAGTGCTGTGCACAGCCCTTTGCTGGTGCTGCTGCCTTGGAAGTACCCATTACTTCAGCAGCAAATGCTGCACAGGGGCCATCCCTACATCAGAGTGGACAAGAAAAGAAAGATCCTTTGATTTCAAAAAGCCCATTTCTTAATTCTTAGCAACTGGTGTAAATCAGGAACTCCCTTCCAGTTGCTCCACTGTAAAACCACTTTAGAGAGCAGCTCCAAGTCTAGTCTTTCAACTTGCAGAAGCACCTGGACTCTGTCCAGGCTGGACTGGTTGGCTTTTTGCCGTTTGTAGCTGAAACAAGGAGAGCTGCGTTTCACACAGTTCCTCTGCTCATCTCTCTGAACCTGACAGAATACAGCCCTCAGGGAGGGTTATGAGTGTAACACTTTTTTTTTTTTCTGGTTAGATTGAGTCTTGCAAGTGCAGATAACTTTTTAATATTTTAAAATACATTTTGAATTACAATTGTAATTAAGCAAGGAGACTTTTCCCCCCATAATCACATAAAATGGCCCAAGCAATTTATGTTCTAATTTTTATATTCATAGAGCAAATATTAGAATGTCCAGTCACATTATTGAACAATAGATAACAACCCTAGGTCACGCTGTATGTTCTTTTTAAGAAGACATATAATAACAAAGACTAAAAAAGTATTCTTCTAAAATTACAGGGGTTTCATGTAATTTTTCTCCCAGGTTTGAATTGTAATTTTAACAGGAGAATAAGTGAAATTATTTCTCAACATTTTCGAACCACTGATCACAGGACACTGCAACCCTGAGCTGAGACAACCACATACCTTCAAAGTAGTCACTTCATAATATAATTCCATTTATGTCAGACCCCTACAAACCCATTAGTTCAAAACTAGAGGCATGGTGCAAAATTACGCATGAGAGTCACCTCCTAATTGAAAAAAAATGTAGCTAATTAAATATATACTTGCTCACCACAAGTTTGGAAAATATTTCATTCTGTCACTCCTATTTCAGATCCCATTATTTCATAAACAGTCCTCACAAACATCTACTTTGTGATAAATCGTGTTTTTGAGGATCCCAAAACCCCACATTTTCCATAAATATGTTTCCTTGAGCTCTTCTGTATCATGTCTGTGTTCATACTTGACTGGATCCTATCATACCACATTCTTCAGGAAAGCAGCTGCTTTTCTGTCTTTGGTGTTTAAAAAAAATAAAATGAGACATAACACTTTTAATTAGATGTTTAATTCATACTTTTGTGAGCTATTTCCTTCCAATCTGAATTTTGTCACACAACTCTAACAGTCTTTCCACTGCCAACATTTTTTTTTAAAATGCTAACTCAGTGTCTCAAAGAATGTGTATTGCACAATTTGGTAAAGAATTTGAAAGTGAAAGTCTCATTTGTGAGTAAAGTAGGAACGCCTAGTAACTGGCACAAGCTGTGGCTGTAAAAATATGCAATGTTCAGAACAAAAACCCCTCCAAAACCAAAGGAACAGTTTAAACACATTTCATAGGGCATACAGTAAATACAGAGTTTAAGGGACTAGTTGAAAGAGCAAATTGAGCAGAACATGGCTCTTACTGACGAGATACAAGTATTTTACTGCTTTTGTGGTTTTATTTTTAAAGAAGCAAATGCAGAAATACTGCTCAAAAACCAAATGAAATGAGAGTCAGCTCTTTGAAGAAGGTGGCAAAGAGGAGCCCAGTTTTTTGAAGGAGCTTCCTATTTCCACCCTCTCTGGAACTCAGCACATTCACAGCATTGCTTTCCAAATCCTTCAGGAGCAGCTGAGTGTTACTCAGCCAAATGATGTTCCCATTAAGAAAGCAGCACATACCGTGCCTTTTTCTCTGCTGTCAGTTTTTGTTTCTAATCACAGGATGAGGGAGAGCAGGATTTGGCCTGTCCTCAGGACAGTATAATGGATCATCATTACTAGTAATAACAACACATGTTCTGTAGGCCAAGAGCCCTTGTTTTGCTGCACCTGGTGTTCATTGCCCCAGATGAACAGCCCTGCTGAATCCACTTGTTGATCCTCTTGCTAACCTGGCAACCTGCTCACACTTTTCTGAGCTTGCTGTACCTGTACAGCCCCACTGTGCAGACTTGGGTGAGTCTCTTTACTTGGGTTCAACAGCAAAGCCCATGGCTTGCCAAGACTAAAGCCCTGAGCGGAAGGCAGCTTCTATTCCACAATGGAGACAGAATTTTGAGGACTTTCCTAAGATATTTAACTTTGTTTGAAACTGCTGGTTCTGCCTGGACATTACCACTCTCCCTCAGAAAAAGTATTTCCACATATATTCTCATAAAGGAAGATTAAATAACCTTTGGATAGATTGGCTGAGATTTTTTGCACATTTTTAAAAAAAGAGACCTTAACATTCAAAATCCAGGCAAGCTAAGAAATGCCCACAAAATATGCAGTATCACAATACAGTTTGCCTGAAAGCCCCATGAAAGCAACTTCGATCCAAAAGTTGTGCTCAGAGCCTGGCTCTAACAGAAGTGTATTGACCAGCAAAAGCTGGTGGCCACCATTGCTCCTTTTGTACAGGCCTCATCACCTGTACCTCAACCAGCAGATGTTGAGTCTGCATATGTAAAATTGTGAACTGCTATTGCTTGTGCTGCAGAACCGACGAAACAGGCAACAACTGCAGAAAATCCCCACTCTATCTTACACCAAAGCATGTGGCAGGACAGGGATGTCACTGTTGAGTATTACCTGGCCTGGGATGCTGGAAATATTGCCAAAATAACTACCAATTGCTCTTTATCAGTGTGGATGCTCACAGAGGGTGTAATGATATTGTCAGCATCACTAACTGAAGGTTGGAGAAATGTGACAATGCAGCCCAGACAGCCTGAGAACACACAGATTCATACCTTGTCTGAGCCCTTCCTCTCCTTGAAGCAAGGCAAGCAAGTCACTGCCTGAGTGGCTGTGTTTATTTCAGGTAACACCTTAGATCATAATTTGAAAACACTCACAAAAATCTATATCACAATCAAACTCTTAAATAACCAGAACCTTCATTTCACTCCAGGTAACTGTGCAAAGATCTACTGTATCAATAATTTGTTTACTTACGTATTTACTTCAGTCAAATTCTTGGCAAAGCAAGGCCAAACCCTCAGCAGGTAGTGGGGGAGATGCTTCAGAGCCCTCAGGAGTGACACACACACACAGGTTGGCAATCAACCCCTCACTGCAGCTGGTGACTGCGGGCTTGTGAGGGCACATTGTGCACACTCACAAACATCTTTAAATTTGGCTTTCTCATCTGGGTGGCTGAGTTCAGAAAACCACTCCAGACACCTCTCAAAGTCTTTTCTCAATTGGGAGCCTAGTTAAGTCACTTCAGGGGGAATTGAAATCAAAGATGGTTTTCTGCATGCAGCTGAAATAGATTGTTTAGTGATTACAGAAATACAACTCGTCAAGAGGGCTCGGGGTTATGTGGAGAGGTAGAAAGGCTGGGAGCGGTCTGCATGAAAGAGAGTAAATAGTTTTGTGGGGGGAAAGGCATTTTTCGCTTTTAGCACAGCTACTAATGAAATAGCAAGAGTGGCTTACAAAGAAAACATGCAAACATCAGACTGCTGTGAATTATGCCGTTTGGTAAGAGATAAAATAATAATCAGCTCACCATCAAGACCAAATCCCCAAGCTGCTTGTAGGATGAGGATCGGAGTGGTGTTGAGTCATCTCCTCTGCATAGCTCTGGGAACACGGCATTCCCGGCATACCGGAGCGCAGCCCCAGGGCCGGGAGCGCAGCCCCGGCGGGGCAGGCAGGGGTGTCCGCCTCGCCAGCCCACCGCCCCTTGGAAGGCACATTTTGAACATCCAACAGCCGCTCCCACTGCTGGCTCCCGGCCACCTCTCCCTTTATCTCCTCAGGAGGCACTTCCCTCCTCCTGCCCACACCTGCGCAGGGCCGGGGCTTTCAGTCCCTGATGGGACAGCTTTTGGCCGGCTGGGCTTTAATTTGTGGGTACAGGGAGGTGTCATTAGCCCGAGGAGCCCCCCCCGGCTGGGTGTATTTAAGGAGCTGCTGCAGCAGTTCTGGACTGCTTGATAACCTCGTTGTCACCTCTGCAGGTGGTTGTAGTAAAAGTGATGCAATTTTCTTTGGAAGGGCAGGAACCTGCAAAATAATTAAATATGTCAAGTCAGTCCAGTGTGTGGAGACCCCAGAGTAATTTGCTTCCTTTTATAAACCTGAACTTGATTTGCTTAATTTCTTTCTAGATGAACCTGAACACTGGCTTTCAATTCTCATGGCCTCTTATTTATTATTTTTTAAGGCAGTTCATCTCTCCAGACACAAATCATAATTACCAGAGACTGGAGGGAAAGAGCCCAAATTCAAATGAATACATACATACATATGTGTGTGTGCACGTGTATATTAAACTGCTGCCTGTCAAAGCTGGAGGGAAGCTTTTAAATAAAGTCATGGAGAATGTCAAGCAGTGTGAAGCAACCTAGTTAAACACTAAAAAAGCTGTCCTCCCTTTTGTTTGGCTCCTGATTTATGTCAAATTTGAATAAATGATAATAACACAAGGTTATTAGATTTTTTATGATAGAAATATGAAGTGTATGCATCTAGTAACCTTCAGACTGTAAAACGCAGATGAAAGTACATCCATAAGTTCCAAACCACCTCATTTAAAACTTATGCAAAGCACACCAAAAAGACAAAGCATGAGAAAAAGACTGAAGCCTCAGTACTCTCCCTGAAGCACACATTTTCTCTGAGAGCCATATTAGCACGAAATTGTTTGAAGGCAGAGACTGGCCGGTACACAAAACCGGCAAGCTCGTGTTTAATTTCCATCAGATCTGAAGCAAAACCTCCTGCACCCGGATTAGTTTTACAGGCGTGAAGAGGCACAAGGCCAAGAGGACGCGGACACCCCTGGGAAGGGGATGAGGCCTCTCGGGCCCGCAGTGCCCGCCCTGCCCTGCCGGGCTGTGCCCGAGGAGCTCCGCCGGGCCGGGACAGCTTGCGAGGAAGCACCGCTGCTGTGACACGGCCCCCACATCCTGCCAGGGTTTTTTTGCTCTCTCACATCCTCTGCACACACGCGGCTGTCGGGGTGCCCTGGGGGCAGAATGTCTGTGTAGCCGGGTAGTTTCCTATCTACTCCTTCTCCTCACTTTCTGGGGTGGGAAATCTCTGTAAAAAACTCCTCTGAACATACCTACGCAACATAAATTTCCAGTGAAGAATTCTAATAGTGAATTTGACAATAAACAATAATAAACTTTACAGAAAATAAATTAATATTTTTATACATCTCAATTCAACAGACTCCAGTTTAATTCTAAGCCCTTCATTTGAGAAATCGGTTGTGAGGTTGGTTATATGTCAAAATGTCCAAGCCAATGAATTAAAGCTTATGCTATTTCAAGAACAAGTAGAAAGTGTAATTTAAAGAGTTAAGACCAGTGAAGAACAGAATATTTGAATATTATCTTCTACAGGTGACTAAAGATCTAATTGCTGTTAGTAGAAGCAAACCCTTTGTGTCAGAAAGAGTGCTTACTTCAGTGGTTGCAGATTAAAACACTTTAGTTCTTTTTATATTCAGGAAAAAAATTAGCCCATAAATTCTTTTATACTTTCAGTGAAGATATTTTTGGAACTGCAATAAATTTCTCATTACATATAATACACTACTGTCTGATTATTTTTTTTTATTTTTACCTTAAAATTATGTCTAAATGGGACAGTCCAATTATGTCTGATTTAATGTTCTAATGTAATCCTGGGTGATTACAAGAAAGGTCTCGGGTTATTTAACAAGTGACGTTTTGGATTTATTACAAAAGCAGTATTGGAAATATAGGACCTGTGGGGAGCCAGTTAAACTTTCCTGGACATCATCTGCTTGGCAGTGTCCTCCTGCCACCAATATGCCACCTTGCCTACAGAAATAACCAAGCCGCTGTGCAGTGCCCGGGAAAGTGGAGTTTAGTTCAGGGCTGTATCCTTTCAGAGAGCAGAAAAAGACTAAAGACAGATTTCACTTGTTCCCATTACTGACCCTGTCAAAATGACCACCCCATGGAAATAGTCAGGCCTCCTTGTCTGTGGTATCCCAAAGAATCACCAGAGAGACACTGAGCCTGTGCCCATATGTGAGTGAATAAATCTTAAAAGCCAAAGAAGTGAACTTAGCATCTACTCTGTCACCTGAACCTGGTTTACTCTCTTTTGTACAAAGCTAATGTGAAAGATGAAATTATGCCCCATCCACTCTCACTATTTCAGTGCATCTGCGTGAGAATCCGTTTTAAGGCAGGGCAGAATGCAACTTGGAAAGTCATTGTGGCTGGAAAGGATGTGTGAGGAAGGTTGACTCTGCCTGGGCTGGGTAGAGAGCTACTAAAGCTGGCAACTAGAAAAGCCAAATTTTAATTGCAAATGAAGAAGATTTGTTCAGTGATAGACATGGAACTGTGTGATGTTTCTGTTACAGAATCACTTTCAGGAGCAAAACTTGCACTTGAAAATGGATTTATTAGAAATTTTATAGCTCTATTTCTCATAATGAGGTATTGATTTTACAGCTAGATATAGATGAGTTAAAATAAAGGGGTAAAAGTCCTAAACTTTATCCTAGTGACCAAAATGGTGTCTGCTATAGCCTATTGCTCATACAGGCAAGCTAGAGTTGCTCAGTCCTGGCACAGAAGTCTTCATGTGGTCAGGCAACACAAGGAAAGTTTCATATCACTCCAGTTAAGCCACTTGCAGAAGCAAAATAAGCTTCCTAGGAGAAGTGCAATTTTAGCAGAATAATTCTGTTTATATAGCAGCTTTCACGGGTGCAATTATGATGACTAGATATTACACTCCTCTCTCTGCACCTGAGAGGATTCATTCCTGTGCCAACAAAACCTACAGACCAGGCCAGAAGCAAAAGTTGAGTTAATTAGAATACAGATGAGCTCTTTATGACTTACCTCTGTTTTGCTACTCTTATTACACAAGCAAAATGAAAGTCATCTCATTATGCTAAAACTGTACCAGCACTCAGCTTCCTGCTACTGGTTTCTAGCTGGAAACAAGCTACACTGATGGATGTAGTGAAGAATAGACAGGTACAGACAGGGAGAAATCCAGGGATCAGCCAATCATCACAGGAAATATTATAATCTTTTGATCTCCTGCTGTATCCAAATAATTTAGACATTGCAACCGAGAACAACAGTATCACATGCAAACTCTCATGCTGCCCTGGTGTGCATTGCAAGCAGTTATATATTCCCTTTCAGCCCTCAGAAATCTTATGCCCATGTTATTTCTTTATTGCTTGTTTGTTTTTCTCTCCTTCACTGCAGCCCAGCTCTGGCTGTATCAGGTATAAGCAGAGTGCACGATACACTTTTTCAAGGTATTCGAGCATGAACTATTCTTCACTCTGGATTCCCTGTACCCTGTTTTGCTCCATAACTTTTCCCAGTGCAGTGATCAACCCGTCCTCCAATCAGCTTTACAACCTCACCAACAATACTGCTCCATAGATCAGCCCAGGTTGCTGCAGGATCATGATGGTTTTATGCCTCCAGCTCGCCACTTCCCACTGCCCCTAACTACCCGGCGAGTGGAAGTCCCAAGGTTGTTTGTAAGCTGGTGTGTGTAACACAGCCAGCAGGCAGGCCTGGGTTGTAAATTTGATGTATTTCATACTTAAGTAGGACTGTCAACTGTTAAATCCATTCCTTGCTAAAAATAAAAGCTACATAATAAGCCTGATACTGTAGATCACTTTAAACCAGATACTGTAATCCCCACTTGAGACAGATACATGACCTATTAAATTAAACATAGATTCCCTGAAATTACATGCAGAACCTCTCTCAGATCAGACCGACTCCATTACTTTGCCCTGTAAATAGAAATATTGAACTTGTGTATATATTCAGACATGATGTATATAGTCACTTATCAGCTTTTGTATATGCATGCTACATTAGCAGAGGTGTGCCTTGAAACAAAAAACCATGTTGACAACATTTTCAAAGCAAAATATCCGATACCATCTTTCTAAATATGTACTTTATTTTGTTAACAAAATAGGTCTTTATTTTCTGAACAGGTGACATCAATGGCAGCTGAGGAAAAATAAAACCATTTATATTAAGGTGCTGATAAATTATTTTGGCGACCCACATCTGAAAACAGATCTTAACAACTGAAATAAAACCAAAAACCAGAGCTGAAAACCTTGAGAATGCCCTTATGTTTGAATAATTCCACTGAGATGTTTTTCTTGGAAAAACCCATATTTCTGTAGAATTTGCAGCTCAATAAACTCTGTTGTTGTTGTTGTTGTTGTTGTTGTATTTTGCAGCTTTCTAGTTATCTTCACTCTGCCACTGAAGGGTTGCTTTGGTGATCCATGTGATGGAAATGTTGAGAAGAGCACCAGGAAAGAACACAGCCCTGTGACCTGGTCTGGAGAGAGGTTTTGATCACAGCAAGACTTCAGCCTTATCTTCTCATGGTTCCTGAGCTGGATGGAAGAATGAATACTGTCTTCACGAGGATTACTGGAGAAGGAAAGAAACAGGTTATGCATATTTTATGCCTGTGTGGCACCTACTTAGTGTTCTTTAGCACTTATTGTGCATGGGCTGGACACTGCATTATATCATTATGTACAGGGTTAAACCAGATTACTGCCGAGTACCCACACCCAGCATTTCACAGCTGCTCCCTTGCTTTGGCACACAATCAGGGCTTCCTTCCAACATAGCTCAGCAAAACTGCTACCTCCGTGTCTTGCAGCAACTCTCATTTATTTATTCAGATTTATCACCACACCTATCAAGCTCTTTGCTTTTACATGTTTTCTTTCTCTTTCTTTTTTCTTTCTCAAACTTCACTGCCTCAGCTGTTTTTCTGAGGGCTCACAACAAAACTGGATCCTTTTCTACTCAGTGCAGGAGCAACTCTGCTATTTCCATATAAAGCTCCAAATTGGGAATGTCACGTGGAATCAAACACATCTGAAACATAACCACCCAGCTGACCAAACAAATTAATAAGCAAAAAACGAAGCAGGTTATGTGAGGCCACTCTCTAGGTGGATGCAAAAATTAAGGCTTTTGCTTCTACAACAAGGATAAATCAAGATGCTGCAGTGTGTAGCAGTATTACAGGGGTAGCATTTCCCCACACAATGAAATGAAGTTCTCTTGAGCAATTCCTGCAGTGGATGAGTCACTGTCTGTCTTGGCTGGTTTATTCAGAATTATTTCTGTTCAGCAAGAATGAGGGAGAAATCTTATTCTCCCCTGTCTGTGAGCCCTCAGATTTGCCATCCTGTGCTGATGCAATACAACATTCCATTCCACAGTCCCACTCAAGGTACAGGCTGGTGTCTCAATGAGTGTCTTGTTTTCCAAACAGCATATCCAAACAGCATATTCCATGTTGGAAGCAAGGAAGCTGAATGTACTCTGGGGTTTTTTTGCAGGAAGCCCTGCTGCTGTACAGGCAGGAGCAGCAGTTCTGTGAATGGGGAGCAGCAGCTGACGGCAGTGGGATGTGTGACGCCTTTCTCAGAGGTCACAGCTTTGGAGAGTAGCTGTGACTGGGATGAGCTGAAGCCATTCTTCTATGAGGAGGTGTGAAGCCAGCCTATATATTGGTGGAGCCACTTCAGGGATATGCTTCAGCAGTAAGACATGACAAGTTGTGAATTACAGTGCATTAATTCAAGCCTAACATATTGTCAAGTATGGGGCCAAAGGGCTAAGAGCCATCCATACAACTGGGTGTGAATTAATTCACACTAGTTCACACACTGAAGTGTCTTATTGTGATAATAGATTTAATACTCCTGAAATGTTATTTTAAAATATCTATATATTATTAATTAAGGTGTAAGACTTATGCCTCCTGAACACTGAATTATATCTCAATGAAACCATTGCTCAAAATTCTTATTAACCCAGAAGGTCACTCAATTTCTCCTGCCCATTTCATAATAATAAATAGTATAAACTGTTCTGACCATTTCATCTCTTTGTTACAGGAACTATCACCATCAAAAGGGAAATCCCTCTTCCTGTATGTAAAATTAATGCCCAAGTATGTGGTTGGATAAATGTTTCCTGCATGTAGATGTTCAGTCATATGTTTCTGGATTTGTCTTTGATAAGTAAGTGCTGCTTACCACCGAGTGATTATGTGCAAAACCCGTACCAGGAGGGAAGATGCCTGTACAAAAGTGCTAATCAATGAACTTTGCTACCCATCAATTCATATTTCCGAAGTGCTTGCATTGAAATGAAAGTCATTATGGCTGTGCCAATTAGTAAGAAAAATACACTGGGCTTTTGTCTCTTGCCAGTGGAGGTCAAGGTACTCTAATTTTAACAGGATGTCATCCAGAGAGGAGCTGAAAAACAGATTGGGTGGAGCCCAGCCCTGCAGAAAGTTTATTAAAGCTGATGGGAACTGCCTAGAGTGGGTCAAACTCATTCACTTCTATCAGGAATGAGTTTGGTCCCCAGGGAACAGTTAAATATTAAATCCATTTCTGGTTTTTGTTTTGTTTTTAACTGAGTCTTGGCTTCTGAGCTGCTTATAAGAGAAAATGATATAGTAAATTATGTAAGATAAATGATACAGTCTGGCAGTGTGAGAAATCTACTATTCGTAACTAATTCTAATTTTTTAGGCTACTGTATGTCATAGCTAAAGCAGCACATGCTATCACTGAGCTGTCGTTGAGATTTACTACTTGTGTTAGCGTTTCATCTGTGGTTTGTTTAAAATGTTTGGGGGGCTTGAGTCTGTGGTGCTGTGCTGAGTCTGTGAGCTGCATGTAAAAAGCTGAAAATGTCCTTCTGCATTTGGGTGGCTGAGTGGAGAGGTCTGCTGTGGAGGCAAATTGAAGTAAATGACCAACAGTCAGTTAAATGTTTCTGTATCAAAGTGAGCTCTATCAAGGTGTGACACTGGAAGACCTTGGCATGGGTGAAGAGAAGCTTTTGTGTACCTGAAGGGAGCAAAGGCAGCCAGATCTGAGGCTCAGTACAAAGGCAGCCATGAGAACAAGCATCCTTCACACCGTGGCTAAGCAGACCTGTCTTCTCCTAAGACAGAAGGCTTCCCAGTAAAGGTTTTTACATTTTATTGATCTTTGTCTTTTATCTTCCTCTGCAGCAAACCTTTCCAACAGCACAAACATTTTATTAGACAGTTACACCGTTGTGGCTGCTGTATGCTCCTTCCAGAGCACACCTTTCCTACGCCGTGCTGGTTTTTCCTTACAAAGCAAGTTAATAAATTATATAGTGATGAGCTTTGATTGCATCACGTTCAAACTGCTCTCTCCCAGAGGCTGTGTTGCCCAAGATATTAGCAGAGAGAGCTGCTCTGACCTCATTTGCTGGGCAGGCAGGAGCAGTGCCGAGGTGCAGCCCCCGGAGCACAGTGAAACCATTGTCTCCTTCCAGGACAAGCCACAGAGCCTGAACCACAGGAGCGTAACCTTGGATGTCCACTGGCATTGCAGGCTGTGTTACACAGTGAAAGGAGACTGTATCTAAGCATCTGGGAGAAAAGTCTATGACAGGTTTATTTGATATTTTTACTGGAGACCATACAATTACTGGAATACCTGGATTTATTTGAATGGAAGTATTATAGAAATACTCTCTCCAGTGGTTTCCTGCATAGAGAGGAAATTTCATTTCACAGCCAAAATTTTGTCAGAGGGTTACAACCTCTTTCTCAATGCTGAAAAATTGTTGGAACTCACCCTCAAATAAAACGAAAGTCTTCCAAAGAGATTAACCCCCCTTGGCCTACTATGAAGGGTCCCTCCACACTGGTGCTGCCTGAGGGTGGTAAGGCATGTTGGGCACTTTCTCATTGAAAAAGGCCCTGAGAAGGGCAGCATCCTCGCCAGGACCTGCTCTGGGGCTTGGTGCTGGGCAAGACAGACACAAAAGGGAAATAAAAACATAAAATGTATGTTAACTCTGAAGGCAGCAAAGTCCTGGTAATGGAATATTGCTCTAAATCCTGTGCTGGCAGGGTCTGGAGGGTTCAGAGGAAGAACATCACAGCTACAGATGAGGAAAAGGGGTACAGGATCTTGACTTGTGCAAAATGCAGTCAGGGTTTGTTTTCTCATGGAATTACTTCTGTTTGCTGTCTTCTGAGTGAAACCTTTTAAACATGCAAAATATGTGGCTAAAACAGGAATTCAGAAGTACTGGTCTGCACACTTTGAAGTGAAACTGAGTTTTGGGTTGGAAATCTCAATAACCTGGTACAGCCTTGCTCTGCACCATTTCCTTTCCGTGGAAGCAGCTGCCGTGGCCATCTCTGTGCTAGTGTGAACAAAAACCACAAGCTAGGGACAAAACAAGCTTGTGCCCCCCCATCCTTTTTTTCCCAGCATCTGAATTGCCAGATGAGATCAGAGCTAGAGTCCACCTAGTCCGGTTTCCTGTCTCTGATAGCAGCCAGACCCAGATCCCTTGGATAAAAGCATAAGAAACCTCAGTTCTGGCAAAAGCGGAATAATTTAGCTCCACTCCCCCCGCCCCCCCCGCTCCTGCCCAATGGGTTCATCTTAATCTCTAAGAGTGGGAAAATGTTTGAAACTCCAAGGTATGAGCTTTTACAACCTTTCTACAACTCTCTTAGCATCAATTATCCTAACTCTGGCACCTCTAAAAACTTGTTGTAACATTTGGCACTGTATCGAGAGTAAGGCATGTTGAAAGAAGAGAACAGGACTTCTAAAAATGCTGAGGCACTGCTGGGATTATTGACTCAAGGACCTCAGTGAGGGAACATAACACAGGGTCATGTTTCCCAGTAATAACATGGGTGGTTGACTTCCCAGCATAAGGAAAAACTGGAAAAAATTGAAACTCATGTTCTTTTGGATAGAGCCCAAGAAGTTACTGGAGATTTACAATTAGATCATGCATAAACCGTGGGCTGATTTGGTTTCAGTTTTTCAAACAGATGTGGGACAGGTCGCACAAGAGGTGGTGTGGAGGGCGCTAACTGAAATAAGTGTAGCTAATTCAAATTTAATACTGTATTTTATGCATTGCAATCACTTTCCTAAGTGTAAATACCAAGCATATTAATTATTCCATGGTAATTTTCTAGCCCTGTAATTAAGTCATTTTCCCTCAAAAGAACCTATAGAGTCGTCGTGCAGATTTTCAGCAGGCTTTTCTCCTATTGCTGCTGCTATTGGCAGCCACATAATCTATCCCATTGTCACTGATGAGCTCTTCTAAGAGGCAAAGTGACAGTAACATCTATATCAGATCTTTTGGAATGGGCCAACTGCACATTGCATTAAAATATGAAGTGGAGAGAAGTCCTGTGGGACCAAGGTTAACAGTTCCTTTCCATCTGTAATTCCTGTCATTCCTGGGTGCAGTCTGTAAGATGTCACAGAACACAAGCATTTGTGGAGGATACATGAATTACCAAAAGCTGGCCACAGCAAGACAAATACAAGCTGTTCTGGGGCTATTGGTCAGTGTGGGTTTGTACTATACAATTTCATTTTCTTCTGTGACACTGGAGACTGTCTTGGGCTGGGGGATGGTGGAATGGTATCTGATAGACTTTCTCAGATTGTTCATCTTATTTGCTGTCTCATGTGGTCATTTCTGCTTTCCTGTGCTTGGGTACTGATGCTACCAGTCTGGCTTTACCCAGTCATCCTTAAGGACAATTATTTTGTGTGGTTGTATCCTTAATTACATCACACAGTACCCAGGAAGCAAGCATGTTATTTTCTCTGCTGTCCACTAATAACAGAAGCCCATATCACCACCAGCACTGAGCACTGCAGTCAGAAATCATATTACCTAGAAAACAATCTCATTTTCTTTTTCCTAAAAAAAACACGCAGAACAAAACCAAAACATGGTTTTGGTGTTCTCCAGTGTTTATTCTCCAAATACTGGAGGACACAGAGAGCCCTAACAAATAAAAAGTTCAGCTGGACAACCAGCCCTTCACAGAGGTCCCATTGGAATTCCCTGGATGTCCTGCACATGGAGCACAGACCAAGCAAATCCCACTGTGGCTGACCCTCTCTTCTTGTACAGGCAACTACCAAGAATGTATTACCCCTATGCTTTTGACAAAGCACAAATAAAATTCCAGAAGTTTTGCAGTGGCATCAATGTCCTTTCTAAAAATAGAGTTTCACCTCTTACTGAGTGTAATACCAGGAAGCTATCAGCACCTGAGAGCTGCCCAGCCTGCTGATGTTGTGTTCCTTCCTAAGTCTGCACTGAAGATTAGCCAACCCTTTCATTCCTCCATTAATCACCTCTCATATTTAGAAGATAGTAACCACAAAATAAGCAACCTGGTGGCAAGCAGCAGTTTGGCATTTCTGTGCTTACTAGCAAGGCTGTTAATATTTGTGTTTCCAAAGGAAAGGACGTGGGGGCTCCTGACACACTCTTCCTGTCCCACCTCTCCAGGGACAGCTGTGCCTCACATCACTCACTGTCTGGAGGTGAGTAAGGGTTGATGCTTTATCAACTGTGGTTCACTTTTATAAAGTTCAGTGGGAACTGAACTTACAGCCTTGAGGCTGGGGCTCAAAACGTCTGAGCTAACCTTTAGACACCTCTGAAAGTCTGCTCTGGTGTGTATTTAGTAAAGTGAAATGAAGACTATAGAATAATCAATCCTTCTATAGTGTGACGGGTCAATTGCTTATTTTAGAACTGTCTTGGCTGGTTGATTATTTAATTTCCTTGAAAGCAAGAAAAATAATCACTGTGCAAGTTACTAATGTACTCCAGGTGAAATGCAACTAAACATTTCATTCCAATATTCACATTAGCCAAAATATGCTTGCAGTTTTATATGTTGACCCTTTGCTCCTTCCATGTCACAAAATAATTATAAAAATGATTAAATGATTTTAAACTATTGAATTTTAATTTTTTTAAAATGATTGACTGGACATTTTAATTCATTAGCTTTCAACCTGAATTGAAATTTGTTCTACAGTTCTTTACTTAATTTGTTAAGTTCCAACTTTTCTGTTTACATGATTGTCACTAAATGAAGAAATCATTAACCAGTGCTTTAATTGTCATGCTTTGTATGCAGTACACTACAATGGGACTGTGTCTGTATTCACTATAAAACAATCAAAACATAGAATTTGACTTTTCTTCTGTTGTTCTCCCAAATTTCAATACAATTTGGGATTTTTATAAAGCTTTTTTAGTAAAAGCACAGGTTAATGTGCACTTAAATAATGTTGATGGAATCATAAAGGTAAGCTGTAATTATACTGTCAAATTTATTTTATTCCTTCTGTGCAATTCTAGCAATATTTAGAGCTGCTCTATGTTTCTACTTTCAGATAAACTTGGCTTGATTGCAAACTGTGTAAATTAAATAATCAGTTACTCTCTACATGCTGTGTCCTTTCACAGTTTCTGAGCTCACTTGTACTGTGGTAAAAGGACACCAATTGCCCTTTGGTGCTACTCACAGGGTGATTTGGGCTATATTTGATTGGAGATATATTCAGGCCCCTATATTTAATCCTTCCACACCTTCACCATGCAGCTGTTGAGGGGGAATGTATTGTCTACTCAGGCTCCACTGGGAAAGTTCTCCACTGCCAGCAATGTCTCAGTCTTCCCAGAGGCAAATGTATTTGTGTTTCTCCATTCCATAAACCTCCTTGGGATGCACAAAGCAGCTGCTCTCCCTGGCTCCCTTGCAGGGAACATCCCATGCCATGCCACACCATGTCATACCACATCATACCAGTGTTCTCAGGGCAGACCTGAAAGAAGTCCAGGCAGCTGATATTTTCTGCCATTTGGGCAGAGTAATGGACAAGATGAGCTCTGAGGATCATCTCTAGACCTCTTTTGATTATAAATATACACACAGGAGTAAAAAACACCCATGAGCAAGGTTGAGCATAACTGCATGAGCATGTTGCTGCACTGATCATTGGTGGAGTGAAGAGACCCAAGCTCTGCTCTTCACCATGTGTTCTGTTTTTTCTAAGCACTGGCTCTGTATTTCTATCACAGCTGTGAAGCCATCTAATTACACACAAACCAGATTTTATTCAATTCTTCGTACATTCAAGTGTTTTCTTTACCTGTGGGTTGAAACAGGCAGGTATTTTTCAGCCCATATGTACATTAATGTTCCTGCAGCACAGTGTACAAAGGCTGAGTTATTCACAAACAGGGGTATGGCCATGGAAAGGATCCAGGCTAATCAAATGGAAGAAATTTCAATTATATAATCAAACAGTTATATTTCAATTACAATTGTTGCCACAGGGCAGCCCAGGATTGCTTTGTGTGAACTTCCACTTAAATGTTTATTTCTGAAGCAAAACATTATAAGACATCTATGGCAATTTCATTATTATTAAGAAATTAAAAAGAATCTATAGTTAGCTAAGGGACCAGTACAATTACCTACATCATCTTTCAGAACAGTAAAATGTAATAATAAGCCACAATGAGAAACTGGAGCCTTAGAAATGAATCAGATGGCACTAAAAGAGATTCACTGACAGGGAGCTCAGGGCTTACTGAGCTGTTATTTATTGCAGGGCTAGATTTTTTAAGCTACACTAGTGAAAATAGAACAACAAAAAATATTGCAGCAGAATTAATTGTACAGATTCACTCTTCAAGCCAAAATAGACTATCAGGAAGTAGTCTTAAAGTGAAGTAAGGAACACAGAGAGTTTAATTCATCTCTTTAAATCTCCAGGGAAAAAATAATTTCTCTGACAGAAGGTTGACTCAAACCCCCTCCTCTCCACAATCCACATCCCACCCTCTTCTATCCACCCCTCTGAATGGTCAGGGAAGCTCTTCTGGAGTCCTCTGACCTCTGCTCCTACCAGAACTGTGTAGGTATCAGGAACATCCACCTTCTGATCTACAAGACAAGCATTTTGACTGTTAACAAGATCTTTGAGTAAGGGAAAGGCTTTCAGTGAGAACCAATCTAACGCCCTTGCAATCCAAGCAGACAACAATTTGAATATAAAAGGGAAGGGCTTCTAATTTGATTTTAGACTTTTGGTGGAGTTTTGTGGTCAGTAGGGAGCAGAGTTCAGACCTTCTGCCCTCACCCTGTTTCCCCATTTGGTGCAGCCAACATGGGTTATCAACAGGAACCCTGAAGGCTGGGGGCCATGGGCACTGACTTTGCAGAATTCTCTGAAAACCTGCCTATGTTCCATCATATCAGTCTGCAAAAAAAGACCCAGGCCTTCATAAATTCTGCATGATGACAGAGAGGAAACTGCAGGAATGCACCCCATGGCTTCCAGAGGACCATTTTACCTCTTTGAAGTAGGATTGCGCTCCACAGATGATAAGGAACAAAATAACTGTGGCCAACACCTGAAGAAATTATACCATTTCTGAACAAGGGGTGTACTGATTGGGAAACTAAATCTACGCTAGAGAATGTAGGGAAAAGAGAAGTAGCAACAGATCCAGTAGCAACATATCTACTTTGTTTCGGATAGGAATAGCAGAATAAACCTCTTGAGAAAGCTTTTGGTTTATATTTAGTGTTGCTCTTTGGGAATAAAATTGGATTAGAGGAAAGTTCATTCTTCATTTCTTAACCCAAATTGTCATCACTCCCTACACACTTTTGCATCAGCAGCATGATTTGGCTGTACTTTGGTCAGCCCTTGCTCAACCCCAGTGACTCATCTCTAGAACTGACCCATCACTGAAAGGCTTTGGGCCTCAGGGAAAACATTTCATTTCTGTCCTTGGATTGGAACAGAATTTTCCACACACTGATTCAGACCCTCAGTACTTTATATCAGGCCTTCAGAACCTGCAGACCTTCAGACCAATACCTTTTATCTACACACAGATTTTCTCAAAAAAAATGATAAAAAAAATGTTGGGCATTGTGTCAGTATTTCAGGGTGGCATAGTGAGCATGGATACAGATAGTTAATTTAAAAGGAAAAAAAAAAGAAAAAAATTGGAAGATTCAGTTGGATGCACTATTTACCAGGAAGGACACAAAAGGAAACATAATATGGATCCCTAATGTAAATTTTACTTGTTTTCTGAAGTAAGCAAAAATTAGAAACCACCCCAAAAATGCTATAATGTCAGGCTGAGGCCATTTTTGAACATCTCATTGCCTTGAGAAAATTTACATTTTGTGTTCAAAAATAATTGCTAGCCTGAATCTTAACATGTCTTGGTCTGTAGACTAACCTGTGTAAGTGCTTCTGCTATTTCTGGAAAAAAAAATCCAGGAGGACTCTGGAAAAAATACAGATGGAGAAGGAGTTTTCTGGTGGTTCTTAATATCTTATTGACTCTCCGCAACCACTACATCTAACACATCAGCTTCTGAAGTATAGTCACACCGAACTGTTAGCTGTACATGCTGTTTTGCCTCTTATGCAATTGCTATTAGCTTTACAGCTATTGTTTTTCCTTGAACACACACACTCAGAAAAGATGTTTCATGCTTGTAATATAATTTGGTTTTGAAAAGTATTTCTTGCCTGAACCACTGCCAAATAGCTGATAGTTTCACTTTACAGTTTCATTTAACATTGGCTGAATGTTACAGAAGGCACACAGAAAACAGTGCACGGAAGTTTTATTGCAAGATTTTGCTCACCTTCATATACAGGCTTACATTAATCCAGAACTATCCAACTTTGGAAATCTACCAAATGCAACAGCATAATTTAATTATCAGATAATTACTGCCTTCAACAAGAATCTTTTCTGAACAAGATCTGCTCAGCCCGGAGGCCTGGGGGAATAGCACCAACCAGTTACAGTTTCCCCATTTCATACACCAGTCTGTGCCAGGCCCAGAGCAAACCTTGGAATGATTTAAGGAAGAGTGGCTGTTGCCTCATTTCTGCCATCCTACCCTGAGAGCCAGCTCTCAGTCTTTGCGTTTCATCCCTTTTCCTCAAACAGTCTTCGTAAATCTCCTCTGTGCACAGAGCCAAGTGCAGAAACCTGGGTTTAAAAGGATTTGAAAATGGCCCTATGCAAATATTATGTGGTTCCTCTTGTCCTGGTGGCCTTGTGGTGTTTTCAAAGCCAGTTTTGCTGTCACTGTCCTAACATTAATAATATGAATAATATCCCAACATTAGACTATAATGCTGTACATCTCCTGGGCTTGTAGAATTACAGACAGGGCTTTGCAGGTAGTCCTTAAATGCATCCTAGTGTGCAAACTCTCTGTAAGACATGACCTTTCCTCTGGAAATAACACTGCCTCGAACCACTCATCCTCCATGCAGGGAAAACAAGCATAGCCAGTTCATTTACATAACCTCAGCACAAGTTCTCTTCCAAATGTTTGCATCAGACCAAACTCCACGCACAGCATGTTTTTAGGATGTCATCAGGGACCACAAGCAGCACAGGAACTATAAGCCTCCACAGGGAGGGTTCATTACTACGTTGGCCAGGTGTCATGGCCAGTCCAAATATGCAATTTGTTTTGGCTAGTGGTGTCCTGGTAAATCTGCCCATGGTTTGGTGCAGTGGTGGCCACCAGGGCCACCAGGTGTCAATCACCTGCCACTCTGCAGCTTCTCTAACCACAGCCAGGGCACAGATTGTTTCAGCACGATAGTGACAGCATGACTTTTGATGGACAAATTCTTTCTCTGAAAGTTGCCTCCCTTTTGAGTGTCTTAGGTTTGGATCTCTAAACCAATAACTGATTTATGCCCATTGAGTAATTTTTAAATTTTATGTACTTCGAAGCATTTGTATCAGATTTACAATTTTTATTTAAGTCACATTAAAAGACAATGAGAAAAGGGACAAGTCACTGGCTCTATTTTATGTCCCTTGGTTTCACTGACTGGTGGTTGGAGATGATCTTTGGTATCCCAGAAGTGTTGTTTTACCACTTACATTACTTTCCCCTCACCAATAAAAGCTGAGTCAGCTTTGATGTTAATTGTCACAGTACATTGTGTCCCACAAGGCAGAATAAGGCACAACTGGTACATAATTAAAAGAAAAACACCAGGACACTCAAAGGACAGGTTGATACAATAAAAGGGAAAGCACAGTGAGTCACATCTGCTCCTGACAATGGGATTAGTTGATTAGTGATTAATACATACAATATGTTTGGAACAGAGCTTGAATAAACAGATAGTTTAACAACAGTCCATCCAAAGGTGCAAAGCACAAATTTAGTCTGGCTAACCAATAAGGATAGGGCTGGAACACATCACAAGGCACTTGAACTTTCCAGTGCTTTCTTTCCCATGTTTCCCATGTCACAGGTTTCAAATAAATCCCTCAAATGGGATAAAAAGTTAAATTGCCAGACTTTTTTGCTAACTGAAATCAGAACACCATAAAGCTGTTTAAGGTTAATTCAATATTTTGGTTTCAGTCCTTTTCCATTACTCCATTCTACTTCTAAGTTTAAGTCAATGCCCCAAGTTTCACAATAGGAGGTCATTAGTAGTAGGGACATATTTTGACAGGAATGTTTTGAGTCCCGAAATTCCATAAAACTGAATTTCTTTCCAAGACATTTGGATTTGATAGATTGGCATCTCTCAAGGATGTGAAATGAAACAAAACACTTTCTACAAATCATCTACCTCATACAGTCCTCCATAAAGCAGAGAAGAGCATCTGTGGGACCACGATCCTCCTGCCCAGGGATGCACAGCGCAGACACCACTCCACCTCTGTCCAAAACACCAGCAGACAATAGCAGAGGTTATAGGGTAGGAGGGACATAAACAGCAGGGTGTTCAGCTAAACAGTTTTGCCCACATCTTTTTTTTTCCTAGATGATATATTTGTTCATCCCCACCCTCTTTGAGAGTCTGCCTAATCCCTTCACCGTTTTAAGCTCAGTTCTGCCAAGAACTGGAAACATCCCTTTGCATGGTCCATTTGCACCTTTACCCTAAAAGGCCGTGCTCTGTGAACCAGCTCCAGCACCAACCCCAATGTGGTGCTGCTCTGCCTGCCTCAGTCTCACAGCCCACACATGCAGCAGCCCTGTGTCCCCCAGGTCTTTTATCAATCCACAGACACGTGCCATTTCTCAGCCAAATTCTTCACCCACAGTTTAAAAAAAAATCGTAAAAGAAGACATTTGCAATAGCTTAGCCTACCTGGCATGACACGATCAGTAATGGCCACTGGCTCCTAACTCATCGGAGCACACTCCATTTCCATGTAATTGAGAAGCAGAGTAAGTTTGCACAGATTATATGGCTGGTTTAATGAAGTTTAGTAAAATGAGCTCATTAATGCAGCTTTCAAAGGAACTTCCATTTTCTACATCACAAGGCATGATTTTACAATCTTTCAGCACTAACATTAAAATCTCTCTGATTCTGCCATGCTGCCAAATCACAGAGTGCACGTGGAAACTCTAGAAGTTCCTCTAATTGCTTGTAAAATGCAATTACCATCCCCTCCTTATGTGAGATGGGGCTTCGGCTGGCATTTCCCTAACTGTGGATGGGATTTGCTGCTCTTGCTCCCATTTGTTTGTTTCAGAATACAAGGAGGAATGCAGAACTTTAAAAAGAAATATCAGGAAGGGATCGAAATAGTTTCTAATGATACCACATACACATACATAGACCTCCACAGTTTTTCAAGCACCCCTAGTTGAGTATTTAGGGTATGATTTCTAATTTCTATCCCACAACTGTTTTATCACACCATTTGAAATTTCCCAAGGTGCTTTTGAAAAGAGGTGTTTTCTTAGACTGTCAGCACAGCACTTCAGCAAAGCAAGCAGGTGCTGCTGGGGAGGGGAGCATGCAAACCACACACTGGAGTAAAATATCAAGCACAAAGATTTCTCATGACTCTCAAAGATATCCAGAGGTCAATTAACCTGCTTATAGCTTGTCTTACAAAAACCCAATCCATTGTTTTGATCAGAATGAAATCAATTTTTTCATCACTCTCAGTAGCATGACGGCACTTGTGAAGTTGTTTCTTATCAGGACAGGTAATGCCCATTGGAATGATAAAATGTGTCATCACATCATTGGCCCAGGTATCTGCCATATTTTATTTGAAGCATGAAGCCAGCTGAAGGTGGCTAAATCTCTCCAGACAGCTGTTTTAAAATAAAGCCCACCTAGCTGCACGCAATGTAAATCAAGATAAGGCAGGGATCTCAGCAGTTTTGGAGATAGCCACTGTAGGGCCTCACAGCATGTCAACAGGGAAAACAACAAGGGAATAGAACAAAGAAAAAGATTTTATTTGAGAGAAGTTTATTTTCCTGCTGACAGCAGGCAAACAGATGGGCAGGGATGGTGGCAGAAATCTTGCTCCTAATCTTTTTCTCATTCCTTCTTGCCATAAAATGGAGATATTAACACACCTATGTATTAATGGAAAAAAATAATCCAACAATGGAAAAGAGGCTTAACAAGGTTCCATTGAAGGAGTTGATAATGCTCTAGATTTTAAAAAATTTGAAAGCCATTTGTAAAGAAATTCCACATGCAGTCTCTGTCTGCCCTTGTAGCCAACCAAACACATGGCAGGAGCACCACACAACAGCTGGGATGTTCTTTCTCTCCCCCTTTGAAAGAGGACTAGTCTCTATGTATATGTTCCTTCATCTTGAAGAAGTATTATCCTGGAGCGCCTTCTCATTCTGTTGTGTCCCACAGGAGCCAGGAAACCCACCTGGCAGGGGGAAGAAATCTTGTCCTGAGGAGCAAAACTTACTCAAGACAAGAACAGAAGAGAGCACTTTTTATTTTTCGTTAAAAAAAGAACTGTACTCCCCACGATGTTCTTTGGCTGAAATATGAGGTCAAAGGCATAGCCAGTTCACATCAGAAAAGGTAGTAATTATCTTTAGCTCTCCAAATAAGCATCAATCACTGCTTAATTAAGGCCACAATGTAAATGGGCAGCACTAGACTTCTCTAGAGAGGAAAAGCTCATGTTGTGTACAGTTATTTCCTTTTCCTAACATGTGCTTTAGTTTACATCCACATACAGGGGCTTGGGGTGAAAAATAACATCATTACTGGAAAAGAGTAAACAGCTCAGAGAGAATAATTTACATGATTTAATACAGCTTCACTTTCTGTTCATAGAGCATATGTAAACAGACTGATTTTCTCCAATTATTCAATTGAATTAACTTGACAATATGTGTATATATTAACTTGTTTACAGTCTTTTATTGTGAGGATCAGATGCAAAACACAATATGTGAGATTTAAACTTTGTTGGTCTGTTGGTCATTTTAATCATAAGGAAGAATTTCAATTTCCTCTTTAGGTATTCCCATAGTAAGGATGAGGAATCACTTTTCCAACATTTGTTCAGCACCCCAAGCAATTCAGTTCCAGTCCTCCCTAGACCATGTGCATACTGCCATAACTTGAATTTATGAGGACAGCTATGAAACTCCTATGAATTTGAATTTCACAGTACCCTGGCATTATGGCATGGATCTATGACCATAAGAGTTAGAAGAGTTACAAAGCAAACTGTAGGAATACCCCAAACACTGAAAGGATTCAATGCCTCTTATAGTCATAGCCTTCTTTATTGGTTAAAAGGAATAAAATGTGGCATTGTTGTTGGAAAATAATGCAATCTTTCTCATAAAAAGCCATTCAATCAGTCACTGAAAACCATATAACAGTAAGCCATCATAAAGCAAAATAGATTTTAAATTATTCTCCAGTGACCAAGACAACTAGCATTTTATTTCCTGAAACATCTTTGACATTTCTGCTTGTTTCTTAGAACTTAGCTATGAAACTATTTCTCTAAAATTTTGTTCTGATCTCTTAAATTTCAGAGTCATGTAAGGAAAGAGTTGCCCAGATATCTTGGGTTCTCTTGGGTTTCTGCCAATGGCAGAAAATTTATGAGGATGGAAAGCATAGTGCTAAAGATAATCCCCCCTTTGGATCAACACCCCCCAGAAAACATAGAGAATTTTTCTACATAACCTTCTGTTTGTTACTCTTCCCGCTTTTGCTTAAGATCTTTGGATAAATGGTAAAGGAGAAATCAAGAGAGAAAACAGACTCTACAGTGCTGATGGCATTAAGCCTCAGAGATTAGTTGAGTTTATCTCGGCACAGATGGTGATCCCCCAGAGGAACCTTGGACTCTGGTGCCTCTAAGTGTTATGCAAACACAGCACAGAGATGGTGGCTGTCCCACAGGGCTTCTGAGTAATCGCTTTCTGTACAATTACCTTCATTCAAGTTCATTTGTAGCTTAAAGCGTTGTTCAGTGTGAACTGGAACATCAGCCTGAACTTCCACAAAGTGAGAACAGAGCTCTTAGTTTGGTGATTACATTATTACTAATATGATTACTGTTATTGTTATTATTATTTCATTAAATTGAAAAGACTAAGGGAGATGAGGATTGATGGGAAGGTCACCCTTGATCTGAATGTTCCAGCCCCAATTCAGCACAAGCAGGTTACTGCCATAGTTGCAGGCAACAATGTTCAGAACAGTATGAAGAGTGGGTAGAAATGCACTGTGGATGACCATTTCCAGCTGGAAAACTTTAGCTGGGCATTTATGGTTAGATTACATCTGCTTCATTCCAAACACTGGGTGAACATTGCCTGTGACCTTGCTGTGACATTGCCTCTTTCCATTGAATTGGGAAACTCCCTTCCTTGCACAATATAAAACTGACTGGAGAGGAGGTTCCAAGTTTTCACCTCATTAGCTATTCTGGTGGAAAGCAGCTGTATAAAGAAATATATATTAAATCCAGGTGTGAAGTATTTCAGTGTTATAAGGCAGTTTCTAATTAGGCATTCATCATGCATAAAAATTGCAATTTCAAGATCACTACCAAACCAAACAAAAAGGAACATCTTTGAGTGTGTGTATTTTAATAACCCACACTTGCAGAACATGTTGGTAATGATTTTGAGAGAATGGACAATTTTCTTTAAGTCCCTGGTTTCTTCTCTCTCTCAGCTGCTTCTTCTATTGCTCTCTCTATTCAGCACCAATTTGCTGATTTGCAATCCCCAAAGACGTGTTTTCTCTTCTTATTTTACTCCGATTTTGGCTGGACCTCAAACCAAAGCCTGTGTGTTCTCTGCTCAGATATTCATTATTAAGTACAGTCTAGTGGTTCTTGCATCCTGTCTTTTATTTTCCCAGGCCTAAATCCACAGAGGCACTAATAAGCCTGAAGTGGAACAGGGGTGGAATTTAGGCACTTATGTAGAAGAGCATAATTCTGAAAATGTTCTACATAAAGCCTAGCTGGAGTCTCCAGATATCTAAATTTGCATTTCTAAAGTCCATAGGCATTTAACTTGCCTGTCAAGAAGTGTTGCCCTCCCAGAACAGCACGGTAGGTTAGTGCCTCATCTGCTCAGGGGCTGTCCAATTTGTCAAACCACAGTCCAAATCACTGCAGGAGCTGGAGCCAGACACCCAAACCAAGCTAAGAGTGCACAGATGCAATTGAATTGCACAGAAGAGTATAGCAGGGAGGGCAGCTTTCCTTCAGCTGGGTGGTGGTGTCTGTCTCGTCTTCACTGGCTCTGCCCAGCCTCTGACATAGCACACAGGAGATCCAGGCTAAACAGTCCAGGCTAAACAGAGTTTAAAACCCTCTTTTCCATCTTGCAAGAGTACCAGTGGCTCTTCTGGGTACTGGGATTCCCCAGTCTTAAAACTGAACTTGCAACTCTGTGCAGAAATAACTTTTCCAACTGCCTGTTCCAGAGGAAGAAAACTGCAACATGAGTAACTTAGATACCCTAAGCTAGGGGAGGACTTTTAATCTGCACTCCCAACATTGTTCAGACATTTTCCATTAGATTATCTTTGCAAAGGATAAGATAAAATTATATAGGACTTACTTGAAGCATGGAGTTCTTCCTATCACCTTGGGGAGCTCAGACACCTTCTTGACTGTCTTGGTTGAGGGCTGACAGATGTAGCTTTTGCTCAGTAAAGACCTTTCTGAGGTGCCCAATTTTGCCCTTACAAAGCATTTTTAATCCTTTAGTTCAGGGTCCCAACTTCTGCAGATGGTCAGGCCCTCTAAAGCTAGGTGCAGTGATGACAAGCAGCCAAGATGGAAACCATTTATAGGGATAAGGTTCAGTACCATTTCCTTCTCCAGGTGGGCACTCATTTTAGTGTTTTCAATCTACAAATCAGAAAGCAAAATGTAAATGGTCTCTTGCTCCCTAGTACACAACAGAGGATGGACAGGAGTCTCACTCAAAAAATAACAGGCTCTCTGTGTCTATCACCAGATGGGCAGGCACGTCTGGTTTCTGAGGGCAGATGTTTTGGGGTGCAGGTGTTTGGAGCAGATGCCTGCCTGACCTATATGTTCTGGTGACTGGGAAACTGAGCTGTACTGTGTCAGGGGTGCTGCAACAATACTGCATTCATCCCAGCAGATAAGGATAGATACAGCCAGGATATTCATTAGTGCTTCCTCTGAGAACATGACATAAAATAGGAAATTAGTAAATTGCCCTCTGACACAGTGTTAAGTTCTATGTATTCAATCCACACATTTTAGGAGCTTGTTGACAAGCTGGAAATGATCCAGAAACATTTTTGCAAAGATTTCAAGACTGCAGAACCCATCCTGCTCCTGGATACTCCAGAAACTCTGTCTGTTTAGGTTATGCCAGAGAAGGTCAGCGGGTGATTCACTCATAGTCCCTAAGTAAGGAAGAATAATCCTTATTAGGAAAAAAGCTTTAGTGAAAATACAGAAATTAGGTTTTCATGTAGAGAGGTAGGAAGCTTTTATATTTTTGGTAATAAATAGCAAAAATGAAGAGATATGGCTGTATACCCACAGTTGGAATGAATTCCTAAGCATTTGAATTCTTGAAGTATATCTGTTCTCTGGGACGTGCTCCTGGACAATCTGAGAGCAAAGACTGGACACAGAAATGAATGGGGGCAAGTCTATGGCTCTGTGGTGCCAGTAATCTTAAGGTCATCACAGCAGTTCAAGTTATTTTTAAGAACCTATGCATCTTTTGGGAGAAATCCTCTATTATTTGCACCACTATGCAGTATTTTTTCTGTCACAGTTTTACTTTTAATCTTTCAGCGTAACATATGATTTTCCATCTTGTTCTCCAAGACTGTCTTTTTGGCAAGGATTGTCAGAGTTTTTTATCCTCTAAGGATGTCAGAAGGTTCTGCATTTTGTCAAACTTTGTGGTAAATAACTCAAACATTTACTTTCCTGTTTCTCTGGCTGCTTCACAGATAGAGTGCAGGACCTTTTCTCCAAGTCAGTATATCATGTCCTGGTTCTGTAAGGCAGTGGTAGGAACAATTTGAATGGTTTCTATGGCAGTGAACAAGACATAATTTCAGTGAGTAAGACTGGTAAAGTCATTAGCGGCTGTGCATAGACCGTGTGGTGGTCAAACAGTCACCCTCAGGATTTCTGTCCATCTCTGGTGTAGACACATCCCTGTGCCCTGCTCAGGCATCTTCACCTCTCACTACTCTCCTCCTCACGCTGGCAGTGTGGTACCTGCTGCCTCTGTCACACGAAGTGCACACACATGGTTCAGCTGTCTAATACAGACCACACACACAAACAACAAACCACAACTGTAGCAATTAAGGGGGACACCAGTGGTGACTTAAAGGAAGACAACTCTGTGTTATAACATATGTGATTTGTTCCCAAAATTTCTGTTCCAGAGCCACAAGGGCAAGTACCAATGGATCAGATCCTGAACAAGAAACAATGCCCTTTCAGATGACTCTGCAAAGCAGTAATGAAGACAAAATTTAATTTATTTCAATTAAGGAGGTTTATGAGTTATTACTTACAAGCTTTGCTAGCAGCCATAAGAATGATTGCTACTATCTGGGGCTTTTTTTAAACTCCAGCTGAGCCACAGAAGCAGAGAGTTATGAAAAGCTACCTGACTGATGTGTTGAGCTCCTGGATTTCTACCATGCTAGGACTGAGTGATCTTACAGCTTAGTAATGACAGGAATGATTACCTCTCAGGATGGTTGTAATGCTACATTTCAGGGCTTAGGTGCATAACTGCTTTCCTCTTATTATATCTCCTTTTTGTGCTCCATGTATTCTAGTCAATGGCACTGCAATTTCCCAAGCAACTCCTGCTTTCATAAGGAGCCCCGCTAATGACTCTGCCTTGCCTCATTTTCTCCTCAGCAAAATGAATATCTCCCCTGCCCTAACAAAAGCCTGTTTTTATTTTCCCTCATTTGTTTTTGTGCTTTTTTGTGAAGGACCTTAAAGATCTGGCTGTTTTCAAAATTTGGTGAGTTCAGTGCTGAGGAAAAGCTCCATGTCATGGGCCTGGGATGCTGCAGGACCACAGCTACCCGTGGGACCCTGGTGTTGGGCCCCAGGCTCTGCTGCCTGCACCACAGTGCCCCAGCAGTGATCAGGTGTTACTGGGAAGAACTGGGCAGCATGAAGGTGGCTAATTGCAGCATGTGGAGACTTAAATCAGAGCCTCAGACGTGGGCCCCGGGGCATGAAGGGGTTCTAATCTGCAGACCCCTGTAAACTGAGGCAGCTGAGCTACAGAGTGCAGCCAGCAGCCCAGCACTAAAGCCTGTGCAAAAGCTGCAGTCATGCAGTCAGATCTGTCACTTGGCATGAAACACCCTCCACCTCAGCATCCTCCAGTGTCAGATATTCCAACACACTGATACTGCTACCTCACTTTTTTTCCTGTTTGTTATTTTAAATGTTGTCTATGATGCCTCAGAAAGCAATGCCCATGCTGATTCCCCACAGATATTTATCAGACACAAATTGCAGTATCAGATCTCAATGCGCTGACAGCTCCCTCTGTACCGAACGCGTTTGCCCTTGTTTGGGAAGGTAGGAAAGGTTTATTCTTTGAGCTACTTGTTACACAAGGCAGGTATTGACAGGTAGTCAGCATTCCTGCATGCATTCGTGATGATGAGGGAAATCTCCCAAGTCATAGAATCGTCAAGGCTGGAAGAGACCTTCAGGATCATCCAGTCCAACCATCCACCCAGCACCATCACCGTAACCCCTAAACCACCAAACCACAGCACCCAGAGCCAGATCCAGACACCTCTTAAACACCTCCAAAAATAGTGACTCCAACAGCTACCTGGGCAACCTTTTCCAATGCTTGACCACCCAACCAGTGAATTTTTTTTTTCTAATATCTAATCTGAATCTCCCCTTTCTCAGCTTAAGGCCATAGGACCCCAGTGGTGGAAATCAAGCACCTTGCTCACTTTATTCCCATTATTTTGCAGTATTTCATTATTTTCTCTCTTTCTCTACTGTGCAAATCCATAGAATGTGATAGCTGCTATTTTCTTTCCCTCTTCTCTTCCACTGTTGGCTATTTCCTTCCAGCAAGTAACATTTTCAAAATGCTAGTATTTGTTTTGTGTTTACTGGCTTTTTCTTTTCTCAACATATGTCCAAATAAAGAAGCTGACAATATAAATGACACTTGCAACCTCACTTTTGCATTCACTTTATGCAGAACATATTCATACTCACGGCACACTTGCTAAAGCACAATATCCCTTTAAATCACTCTGAACATAGTATCTTTAAAGCACTGATTGAGTAGTTGCCCCTTTCAATGTAACTACTGCCTGCTAAGTGTGCTGTTAAATCAGCAGCTCATCAAATGGCCTGATGCTAGGATGTAACAAGTTTCTGATGGAGTTGTGCTCCTTCAAAGAACAAGCATTTTTTTCATCACCCTCTTAGTCACCTAATTTGACTGAGATCTAAGATCCTAATGCATCAATCTTGTTAATTCTTTTGCCAGTACATAAGAAATTGAAGCAATAAACCACAACCTGTTTGTAGTGGTGTTAACATTATTATGTAGTACACCAGCTGACAGGAGCACCGCTTTTCCATTAAACTTCAGCAAATACAACAAGCCTGTAGCTCTTGGGAGTGTCTATCTTGTCATGTCTTTTTTCTTTTCTTCTTTCTAAACCACTGATGACTCACACAAACTGCTGACCCTACATTCACTTGACTCAGTGGTGAGTTTTGCATCCTAAAACACTGACATGGTCCTCATTTCTGTTGTACTTTCTCTTTGAGTGATGCTATCATTCAAGTATCACTAATGTTGAGACTCCAATTCAGACCAGCAGGTGCTAAATGTTCTAGGAGAATGGTCAGAAAATTTCTAATGGGGTTAAAAGATCTTTTTCCTCTAATCTGACTTCTCTAAGTGGTTGAACCTTTTTTTTTGTTTAAGCATATAAAAAAAGGAAACAACTCAGGCAAATAGCATCTGTTTCAAAATGTCAGCCATAAAGCTGAAGTTTGGCAAAGTTGTATATACAACTAAAAATATAACACAGCATATGATAACATGCAGTGTTGATGAACTGTAGCAACTCACCCTTGACAAACCAGCTTCATCATAAAGAAAGAAGTTCAGTCTCAAAATTTGACACAAAAACTAGTGTAAGCAAAGTGCCCTGTAAAAGCCTTAATTAAAAGTATACAGAATGAAAACCATAAGACAGGATTTTAATGGAATCTTTGTCTGAGTAAAGGCTACAGCCTTCCAGCCCTTGGGAGCCATGGTGGTGCTGAAGCATGGGAAAAGGGAGAGAGGGGGTTCTGAGGGTTTTTTTTTTTCTTTTACTTCTTACATTTGGGGCAAATGCTGAGTTGTTTCATTGTTTTTGCAACCCGGTTTTCCCATCCTTAATTACAGTGTATTGTTTCCTCACAGAAAGAAACTACACCCTTCTTCATTTGCCAGAACATGCATATTCCCCATTGGTGGTTGTTAGAGATACCCTACTAGTATAGGAAAGCCCTCACTTTCCATGTGAGGGCTGCCATGGTAACACAATTTACTGTATACCAGGGTTAATATGTGCATAGACACAGAATAATGTGCAGACACACAAATTACTGCTTCCCTATGGACTGCTTCTTCTGGCACTGATTTTGCTGCTGTTGTTGGACACATGCTTTATACATTAGAGAGAAAAAAATCTTTTTACATTTGATCTTGTATGCTGAATGTTGGGATGGATAACAGAGGTGTGTTCTTTATACTTGGAGGGAGGGAAGAGGTTGCAGAATCACACATGCATTTGTGATCCTGAAAATGCTACATGCAAGGGAAGTAAATTCAGTACAGAGCCCAGGCAGTTCTATATATGGCAAACTAACTGTTTTTTAAAGGTCTAGTCTACTCACAATGTCAAAAAAAAGTTCTTTATTCTAAATAAGGAATGTATCATTTAAAAAAATAAATGAATGAGGCAAAACAAAAGCTTTGCAAGATATCAATGGGATTTCCTACTCTGCAGCTGTGTGCTATTACCAGCTATAGTATATCACTCAAATGCTGCTTTTAGAGGGGTAACTCTTAGCCTACAGGGATTAAGATTGAAAATTTGCAATTCATCATCTTTATTTGGAAGTCTGGTAGCTTGCCTGCCCAAATTAAATACTTTCTCTATCACAAGTATACTTTTCAATTAGTTAGAAACACGGACTGCATTTGATTTCAATAAATAAACAAATTATAAACTCTTGAATCTTCATTAATTTAAATCAACAGTTTAAAATTCACCCTTGCAAAGTACATGACACTCTCAGATGTCTTAATATAATTACGCAAACCTATTTTTCCGATTGTCAGAATCTCAAACATTAACTCAGTTGCTTCAAATATGGCACACTTTATGCAAACTCTTGGCATCAAGCTGCTTCAGAATTTTGCCACAGAAATTTTTCTGAGGGGGACACCCAAAACAGAATCAGACCTACATGTTTCTACCCTCTTTCTTTCCCGTGTGCCAAGTGCAGATTTGCACTTAGGAGAAACATTATGTATGTGTTTAAAAGACACTCAGTAATTTGCAGGAGTGTATTTGCAACCAGAGTAATTGAAACTCTCTCTGCTGTTTTCAGCACTGTTTGCAGCATCTAGGCAAGGCAGGGTGGGGTGGATGAATTAACAAACTACGGCTTTTATCTCAGGTTAGCTGCCCTGTGCATAGGCAGGGAAACAAAAATCCTGTAGAAACTGAAGGGGTTGGAGCCTGTTTAAATTATAGCCACTGGTGCTTTTGCTGAAATTCTGGCTCCGTTGTCTGCACTGCCAGAGCAGCTCACATGTTTAACATGCTCTGGTGTGTGTCACATGTGGCTGTGGATGCACACAGAGGTGCTCCTTTGCTCAGACACAGAGGTGTGTTCAGGCATCCCCCTGCGACGGCAGGTCCCAGACTCCACAGAGCAGGCTCAGCTCTGTGTCACATATCCAGTGGAGAACATCCTCCCTGAAAGGGCTTGGGAAGGTACAGAAAGTATCATTGTCCCGGGTTTAATTCAACACCATGTTTCTAAGATGGTTATTGATTATTTTGTGAGTAGTGTAGATAATAAAGTCTAATACAGTGCAAACCTCTGCTCCTCTGACTGCATGGAGTATGGAGGTTTTGGTAGTCCTAGGAGCCTTTGGAAATTTTGAGTTGCAAAGTTTCCATGGACTTTATATGAGATTGTAAGATTCCCAAATGTGCAAGACAACATACCATGCTCATCACAATCTCATGTGGACAAGCCACTCCTGGGTGCTTAGAAGCTTTGTAGCTGTGGGTACTCACTGTCACTTCAAGACATGCTAAATCAGGTTCAATGTCGTGCTGCCAATAGCTGCATGGATTTCTTGGCAGATACAGTCTTAAAAGTATAAATACCTCTTGCTCTGAGTAGAATTTAGTTAGTGCTTCTGGAACCCCATCCCTAATTTTTACCTTATAGTCATACAGACCAACCCTCTGGCTAGACACCAGCTCCTACAAATTCCTGCACGAAGCTCTCTCCTATCTCAGAATTCTCCCAGCCCCAAACTCCTAAGGAGATCCCAGGCCCCTTTGTTTCCAGTACTGGATTCTCCATTAAAGCCGTGAACACTTATGGCTTGAGCCCCAGTTAATGAAACATAACCACACAACTGGAGGTATTCAGCTATCACCACAGAGGAGAGAAGGAATAAGTCCAGATAAAATAAATAAGTGCTATATTGCAGAGGTTAAATGACTAAACCAGCAAGGACTAACTGCATGTCAGACTGTTCTTCCTTTAGTGAAAGGAAGTGTGTGGAGAGGAAATCTCCTTTGGTAACCATAAACACAGAGTAAAAGCACACATAGGACACAAGGTATTATTCACCAGCTATAATTGCTTCCTGTCAAAAATGGACAAACAGACCAAAGTCATTAATCTGACTTATCCCTGGGTTTTATCGAGGAGAGAGAAACTTAATGTGAGAGGTCGAGCAAGCACTCCAGCCTACCCAAGGAAACAGGCAAAATAAGAGCCAGCTCCAGCCTGGCACTGCTCCAAGGTGTTCAGCCTCTCGAGCCCACGTGAGTGACTCCGTGCTGCACTGGCAGCACATGGTCTGACACGAACTACACCCCAAGGTGTCACTGTAGTCATCTTTCAGTGTCTGACTCTTTGGGTCAGGCCACACCAGTGACCCCAGCTCACAGCTCCTTGGTGCAGCTCAGCTGCCAGGGCAGGAATTTCTGTGCAGTGGTGGGTTCAGAGGTACAAGCCAGCAGCCAGTTCTGGCATGTGGACTTACGGCAGTTGGGAATACTGTTACTCTAGCCCGTATACAAATGGTTTTGTCCTTTGTAGGTCCCCAAAGTTTGGGTAGAATTTAGTCTTAATGAAAGACCATCAGGGATTTAACCATGCTATTGTAACTTGTGTAAAAAATGCACAATTGTTCTCTTTCTGCTTATGTGTAACAGGACATGAGATTCATCTTCAAATAAAGAACAAAAGCAATGTCACGCATGGTTTTACAAAATGCCAATTTTCCTTTGTCTGATATCAACCCACAGAACCAAAACCAACAACGTGACATCAATCCAAACTAAGTCATATTTTTGTGTGCAATTATGGGTTGCTATTTGTTAATTCAGTTTAAAGTTTATAAATACCGCAGAGAAAGCAGATTCATTCTTCTTTTTTGGTGCTATAGAGAAATAATACGGTGGCTCCATTCCATTAATTACAAAAATAATTGAAAAGTGTATGCTTTCTGTATTTTGTTACACAGGAGAAATATATTCAAATCCATTAAGAATCCCTGCACATGATGGATACTTCTGGACTGAAATACTTTATTGGCATGATCTGACATTTTCTAGGCATTTCAAGAGAATTTTCCCACTGGCCTTTCTTGGCAGGGGCTGAGGTCGTGTTTTGTCCAAGCTGTGCCAGCCTCTCTCCTGGTGTCCCTGAGGAGCATCAGTGACCGTGCTGGGGAGTCTGGTGCTGATCCTTTTAATGACCATGTTCAAGGCTGACAGAAATTGGCCAATTTGTATTTTTAACTCAATATGTGTTTTTTAATTAAGTCATAATTTGTTCTCCTCCTAGTGAGTTCTTCCAAACTGTTTCCGGTAGTTTCTCTGGAATTTATGAAATACTGCACTAAGAATGAGTAAAAGCTTTTCAGGGCAGTTCTGCTCCATGTGGTACTGCATGTGTCCACCTGCAGAAACATTGCTGTGTGGTTCATTTAAAAGCTGAAACAAATACATCAAGTACATTTTAGATTAAAAATGATTATTCATTTCCCCCTTTTTCCATATTCACAGACTTCTTTGTAAAACAAATACTTCATCGTCTTTCACCAGTAAAAGAGCAGCTTTCCCCTGCAAAGTCATGATCCAAGAAACAGCTAAACTTCAGGATGACTTTGGTGCTGTTCAGTTCAAGGTTAGGAAATGACACGTGCAGTACCTGAGTTTTCACAGCAATGTACATCATCTCAGAGAGATATCTGAAAGTAACTATTTCTGCAGCTGCAAAGCCTAATAGTAGAGAAATGCTTTCACCAAATAGGTGAGTGACTTCAAAACAAAAATCAAATTCACAATTCATTAAACCCAGGACCAGTATCTAGAGAAAAAAAAAAAAAAGCACATTGTCTCTACTGTGTGGGTATTGTACCTGTTCATCCAATTCTTGAGTGCTATAAAATTGGTTTAAATATAACGTTACAGGTTACATTTCCAAGCTGCGTTTCAGGAAAGGCCTTTTCAATGTGTCCTCATGGGAAAATCATGCTGCAGTTTAAGTGGTGACATTTCAGAAAGCAGAAAAGTTGCACAGTATGAAATTGTCTGACTGTGGAAGAGATGAATATGCTATTTATTACAATAAGTACTAGTTATGCCAAATCATTCAGAATTTACTCTTTAATGCATGCAAGGGGAATGCAAGCTACTTAGGTTGCAATTAAATGCACTTTGGGCTATTGAAGTGATGAAGATAGAGTAGGAGAAGCAAAAGAAATCATACAAGTGAGCTATGAGAAGGGCAAAAAAGCAGCTCTTAATTTTTTGACAGACTTAACAAAGCAAATCAGAAGGCACAGACACATTACAGGCCTCAAGTCCTGAAATAATAAGGCAATGAGTTAAACATAAGCAAAGACACTCATCAATATTGGATACAAAAGTTTAATCTACATAGTCACAATTTCTTCTAGGACCACTGAGAAAAGACCAAAGTCCAGTTTTAGGCAGTTACTTTAACAACTCTTCTCATGCAAAATTTGACTCACTTTCACAGAAAAATTTAATATTTCATTACAGAATGTCTGTTTAAAAGGGAACTCTGTCTGGATACCACCAGGTCTGTACTCCCTCATACCAGAGATACTCCCTCATGTAAATCTCAGAGGCCAGCAGGGAAGGTTGCACAGAAAGCAAAATCTGCACAGAGCATGCCAATGGAAAGAACCATTTGAGCAACATTTCCTGCCTCTTCCAGCTATTTACCCATTTGCAAAGGGAAAACAATCACATTTACTGACTGCACCAAAATGAGGGTTACAAGAAACTCCACTGAGAAGTGTGCAGATGTTCCCAAAAGCCATATTGGAAGAAATGAAAGTTTCAGGTTTCAGTTTAAATATGTACATTTGCAAACTTGCCACACTCACAGCCAGTGATTCTCCAGATGTTCACTCTTTTACAGAAAGGTGCAAGACATGCTAAGTCAAGAAAAATAAGCTTGCCTGTGATTCTCCACTCTGTTGCATAGGTACAAAGTCCTCAGAAAATTAATAAATAACATCACTTTAGGCTTATGCTGAGTACAGGTAGATGAGTTTTTTTGAAGCAAACCTGGTTTATATAATTTTTAATAACTGTACCACAATTAATTTCAACTGTTTGCAAAAGAACAGTTGTCTGTGGATTTCAGAGAATGTTAAAAGCAGGGGGTGGGACTGCATAGGTATCTATGCCATTTATGTCCTCTTGCCTACTTGGACCTTCTACAGACATGGGGAGCAGGCAAGAGTGACAATGTGCACCTAAACTTCAGTGATGCTTAATTTTACACCACTTTCCTGCTTTGTGCCATCCCACTGACTATTACACTGGCGACCCAAGTATAGCATTTGTGATTATTGCATTTGGACTTCCTGAAGAAGCAAGAGCAGCATTCATTAAATCTGTATATCTAAACTCCTGTAAGATCAGATTCCTGACTCAGTGTGCCTGAATTTAAATGGTGCCAAATACTTTCTTTTGGCATAAAAACACAGTAGGGAACTTTGAGAATTCACTTTCCAAGCTATGCTCTATTTCCAGTAGTAGATGGAAGTTACACATCTCAGCTCCACAAATGAGGATAAAAACTGAGAACAAAGTCTCTGTGTAAAACAGAGGACACAGCCTGATCACAGATTAAAATAAAGAAAGGTGATTAAAACACCAACAGAATGTAGATCTTTTCCTTATTCACTGCTACATTATACAAACTGGAAGCATCCAAATACTGCACAGTCGTCAATAATAAATAATGATGAGAGGTTCAATTTTCAGGTTGTATATAATATTAAAAATTTGGCTAATAATTTTGCACCTGTGTACTATAATTACATGTTTCCTCTTAAATTTTAATGCAATTAATTAACATATGATTAGCATATTTTTATTTAAGGAATGGAAGAAAGGTTACATACAGCTTCTTTTGGATTTGGAGAAGAAGCACTTTACTATGAAGCAGGATTTCTGTTGAACAGTCATGGAAAATTACTGTCTATATTACAACTGGTTCAAAAAGAAAGTGAGGGCTTTGACAGGTGTCACTCCAGTGACAACTAGTATCAAGACTTCCACTATTTTTGTCTAATCAGTGAATATATAGTTACAAATTATTCATATACCTGCAAGTATATCCATAAAGCTTCAGAAGGCATTATTTTCCAACAACAGTTTAGATTGCTTAGAATAAATTATAAATGTAACAGTCATTAGTTAACACAGTTTGCCAGCAACATCACCACCAACAGTGTTAAAAGAAACTTCATGAAGTTTCGAAATGAGATGATATTTCATTACCAACTGAAAAATTGTTGAAGTGTAACAGATAAATTTGTCAAGGTTTGCATGCCAGAAATAGTCTTCTCAATTATTTATTTAGTTTAGCTATGTTTAATGGTTTTGCTAAAGAGAAGTTGAGTGGCATTTCAAAAGGAGGAGGGATCATTAGAAATGATGAGTTGCACTTCAGATAGTGGTGAAAGCTTGCATTCAAGCTTAATTTGTAAAAGCGTTTAAACGACTGGATGGTGCTTAGAAACAAAGGCAAAAATACATCAGTGTCCAGAAGCTGAATGCAGTGGAGGCAGTCATTTAAAAAGTCCAACTATTCCTCCTGGCTGAGCTGATAAGCAAAGGAAATATTGCAGTATCAGACTCATAAAACTCTGGTTGTAGATCTGTAAACACAAATGTTTACCTTCTAAAGCTGAGGAAGAAAAGAAATAGGACTGTATTTAAAAGGCTGTTGTTGAGGAGGTTCAGTAACACCTCCCATAATGGACCTCTCTGCTCTATCCTATGTATTTTATGTATTCTGCTTTAGTTTGAGAATTGATAAACAGATGGTGAAAACTGTTGTTCTGCGACAGGTTTCTTCTGCAACCTTCTCTTTCTCTCTGTATTTCTATTTTTTTTCTGCAGTATGCTGCTCCCTTCCACTTTTTCTGTTCCGTTTGTTTATCTTTAAAGGTGAGAAAAGGAGTGAAGATGACACATGACCAGCAGCAGTATGTTGAGAAAAATGTATCATAGGAGAGAATAATCAAAAAGAAATTGTGTTATATTTTACAATATATTGAAATTCATGATTGTATTTTTCTCCCTCTAGCAAACATTGCAAAGATTTGGCCACTTCTCAGGAAAACTGCCTCACGTGCTCATGAATTTATGGCTATTTTTGAAGATTTGAATGTCCAGAGGAATACAGATACCTTGGAAAATCCTGACTAGAGAGGAGGAGACAGGCACTCTTTCAATATACTCAGGGTTACTTACTTGGAAGACTGAATTAATTTTTCCTCTGTAACAACAAAGACGCAGTAAAAGAAGAGCACATGAAATTTGCTGGAACTCATTCAAGACATGCAGTTCCATTCCTAGGCCATATGCCCTGAAAATCACTTAGGCAACCTTCTCATATGTAAAACGAGTTGAATTAAACCAATCTTTCCCCCAAAGACATTATGAGGCTAAACACAATATTACTTTAATTTTAAAAATACATTGTTCATTAAGAAAATATTGTACTTGTCCTGCAAAAACTGTATTTCTAATGTGACCATGAGTCCTTAAAATTAAAAAAAAAATATTAAAAAGGGGATGAGTGCTACAGGAATATTCTATTGGTAATTGCTCTTATCCCATAAAATTTCATGGATAACACTTTTCTCCTTGACTCATATAGCCCCAAAGGCCTTTGTTTCAAATATTATTTCTAATTATTCATGGTTTTTAAATGCAATCACAAATAAAGATGAGAGGAAAGCAGACTTACGGTTTAATAAATTGGATGGAAACACTGAACTTTAAAGATGTATAGAAATTGATATGAACACTCATATCCCCAGTCTAACAATTAAATTTTGTCAGAGGTAGGATTTTCTCTTTCGTGGTAATAAATTTGTGTAAATAACTTTACACACATGGTCTTCACTCACAGTGAACAGATTATAAGGTTAACAAGAAAAATGTTTTGAAAAACAGGTAAAGGTGCTTAATTTTTATTGATATTTTCTATTAACTCTCTTCAGAATGAGTGTTCACTAGAATGCACTGAGGTCTGGGAGGGTGAAATCCAGACTAGGTCTTGCTGCTGGGTGTTTGCACTCCAGCAGAGCAGGTCCAGCTTTCCTCTATGTGAGGAATAAAAGGCAGATAAATCCCTGGCCTTTCTTATGTACAGACTGAAATGTGCCATTTCAGACATCCTGTGCCAAAATTCCACAACACAAGAGAACAAAGTCAGGACAGAGTGACCTACTATTGCCAAGATGAAAAAAAACTCCAGATATTAATTACCCAAAATCCAACTGATGTAGAACACAAAGGGATCCAAAACTGATTAGACTCTCAGTTCCACTGTTGTGGCACCATTTTGCAGATATAATATCAGGCTTTGTTGAGTGAGGTACCGACAAACAAGGCAGCAAGAATTCAATCACTGTACGAGCACATTTACATTGTCACAGCCTGATGATGTTCTTCAGTTTACAGAAAAACCCCTTGCCCCTGGTGTTAGAGCGTAACACACTGTTTTAGGCACAGGCCTCTGTAAGGTTATTGCTAAGCCAGTGCTCTAACTCCAGTTTCACTGGAGGATGGAACAGCATTGAGGATTTCCCTTATGTTCATATACAAAGCATGAAACAAGAAAGGTTTTGTATGGAAAACTTGCCCAATTTTCCTGTACCAGAGTATTAAAAAAAAAAAAAAAAAAAAAAAAAAAGGAGTGGTCTTCCTCCAATTCATACCCTACCTGTGTCCTTAGACTTTCTCAGCTGTAATTTGTGTAATGTGCCAGTGTTTCACATGTTCTTTAGAGCAGACCAGTTTCTGAAAGTATCTGTAATCTAGGACTCCCTGTGCAACTACTGGCTTGTCAGGATTTAGCCACACATTAACATCATCACACTTTACTCAGCTTTCAGTGTGTGGCAAAGAGGAAAACAGCCACATGAAGGGAAGGCTGAGGGAAATGCCAGGCAACATCGTCATAGATACCCACAGGGAGATCTGCTATGTGAGGGTCCTGCCAACAGAGCACTACAGCAACAGCCACATAAATTTACAACATGAAATGCATTTCAGTTCTGCAGCAGAACTGAAGCCTCAGCTTGAGCTGCTCCAAGTTTTACACCAGAGCAAGTGCATCTGCTTCTGGATTACCCACACTTTTGTCAGAACATGGTCTGGTTCTGAAATGCACAGAGAGGTTAAACAATACATGGTAGAGAGGAACACCCAGACAGCCAACACCTCCACAACTGCCTTTGAATGCTAAACAATGCACAGCAGAAGCTAGAATATTCCGTGTTTGTCTTTAATCACCAAACACCACTTTTTAAAATTTAAATTTATGCCTTTGAGTCAGTTTTTGTTGCCAAAAGCAACAGGTCTTAACAGATATAGTGTGAAACCTATTGTTTAGAACTGGCACTAACTGTTCTTCCTCCCTCTGTAGCAGTAGGGAGTTTTTCCAGGTATGTGGGAGGCAAGCTGCTTGGAGCCATTATATTGCTTGTTCTCTGCATGATCTCCTTCATTAAATAATCTTTTAATGCAACATTAATAGTAATTGCAAGATTACGGTTCAAAATATTTGATAACATCACACTATGCAGTTGAAAAGCTACGGATCTCCTCTCTAAAGCTGGCTGTGGGGGGCAAGCCTACTGTGAAACACCACTGGTCCCTTGAACTGGAAGTGTTGCAATTCCCTTTGTTATTTCTGTTCCAGGCCTGGATGTCTCACAGGTGATAAATGGTACAGCCTAGCAACAGAGAGCAGAAAAAAAGGAAAACAACAGGTTAATTCATTTTTTACTTCAAACTTTTTAAAGGCATGTATACAGAGGATTTTTTTTTATTGATTCACAAAGTGGAGGGCTGTCGATCACCTATTAGGGATGATGTTTATGTACCAGTGCTTGCATTCATGATTTTTGACTACCCACAGGTATTTCAGAAATGTGAAATTATTCAATTTTTGTCTATGTTGAGTCATCTGCTTCTTCTGCATATTTTTCTTATATATAAAAATGATTATTAAGGAGTTATTTAACATTAGATTCTGCACAGTGTTAACAAAAAAATGCTAAAACCTACTATTCTCTGCGAGTCAAATATTCTTTCTACAATGATTAGTATTGACTCCTTTTGACTGGCAAATCCTTCAGAAGAAAGAATAAATCATAAGCCATCGCTGACACCAAATATTTAGGTGAAGTTAAACTCTATTTCTTCCATGCTTTCCCATCTAAGTATCCATCAGTTGACCATCAAAACTGGTCAACAACAGAATTGAAAAAAAGATACACCCTTTTCCTCTTTCTCCTTAATATTAATCTTCAATATGAAGCTTTATGTGGATTCTAACTTTGAAAATCAGTAGCAGTACTGCTAACAACAAAAATGTTTCCTACCTGCAGAACTAACCCAAATCACAGTTAAAAAAAAATACTGTCAGCTCATTGCTTCTTATTTTTCCTGTATACATATTCCTTAACATTGGACTCTCAACTGTCCTTAAGGTGACATAATCAAAAACTTTGCAGTGGGGAGCATGACAAGGTGGAAGGGGCACAAAGAGAAAGCCCCAGTTTTCATTTACACAGGGTATTGAGAAGGGTTCTTGCAAGAGTTTCATAACAGAGCAGTTAACCAGTACTGACTATTTCAGCACAACTAATGCTTAGTTCAACATAACTAACATAACTAGAATAACATTTCAAGAGCAGCTTTATTTTGGAGCAAGGTAACCAAACTCCTAAACTCAACAAGCAAAAGTGAGGACAAAAACTGTTCAGAGACCATGGAACATGATTTATCCCAGATGGACATCATTGCTGCCTTTCATTTCTGTGAAGTGTTCAGTCTTAAATTCTCAGAAAAAAAGGGTTTTAAGAGCCATTTCATGATAGAGACTATTTGTGATCACTTTCTCTCAGCAGGACAAAGCTGCTCTTTCACCACTAACATAACCTACCACTTATCTGCAGCAGGCTTTCACAAAAATCACTGAACTACAGTTTTGTTTTCTCATTCCTGCTCTTGAAATAAAACCGGGTGAAAACAGGTATGTCCCAAATTTTCAGAAAGGTGGGGTTTTGCAGTGTAGCCAGACTGTCCTTGTACATATATATAGCAACACTAATGGTTAGCATAAGGAAACCTGCCACTTGCAACATGTGAGAACATAGACACAGGAGCTGACATATGCAAGCATTTTCAACCAAACAGTTTTTTGGTGTTGGAAAGAATATGAAAAAGCCAAAAACATGGATATGAGTCCAGCATGGAATTGCCAGACAGAGTTGTCTCAGCACAAGCACTTCCATGAACCTAGAGGAAGTACCATTATCAGGAGTTTTCCAATATGGAATGGATTTGTTATCCACAGGACAGAGGGTCCTACAAAGGAGCCCATCAACTGGGCAGCAAAGACAGCTCAGTAAAGATTCATGGGTATAAATTCCAAACTTTGTCCCATGACAAAGCCTAACCCCAGTCAACATTGTCATACTAACATACTTCATCCCTCAGACTGAAGTGAGAGCCCTCTCACACTCCCTCAACACACTCCCTGAGCTGTTCTTGATCTTAAACTCACCATGCCTATGCCACATTGGCCCTACATAAACACCAAACATTGCCAGGCATGGGCAGGTTGTTAACATTTGTATGGCAGGTGAAGACATTCCAATAATTGACTTACTGAGGTGCAGGTCTAGACAAATAAGAAGTCTTATCACTGCCATTAATAACCAAAATGCTGTGAAATGACATCATTTAAATAAAAACCTGAAATAATTGAAAAATGAACAGCAAGATTCATTACTAAAAGAAAAAAAAGGAAAATTCAAATCAGAAGTAGCCAACAACCATATCCCAGGGAACTTGTAATAACAGTGTTTTCTGCAGGACATATTAGTTAGAAATTCAGAAAAAATGTAAAATATTTTATAATTTATATGGTATATACATACCGCTGAGTATGAGGAATTCTTTCTGCATGAAAAGCCAGCAAGTGGCACCTCATTAAACAGGACCTAGACTTAATCTAACTTGGAACAGATAAAAAAGAAAGGATTCATATGAAGCTATCATGCCTGGGGGTTTAATCTCAAAGCTTTCGAGTATAATGAATGAATTAAGTAGGGCAAGTGATTAACAACAAAGAAACGATCACATAATAAAAACAGAAATAGTATTGAATTTAGAGCAATGTTTCCATTGTTTATGGACAAGATCCTGCTGTGCTCTTTTTATTGTTTTAACTCTTAAAGAATAGGCAAACTATATGACAGCACATGTTCTCCAGGTTTGGATGGAAAGATGTGGGGAAATGCCATGAGCAGAATACCTAATGGTGCATAAATAAATGGTGGACTGTTCGGATATCAATACATGGATCATTATGAGAATAAAACCAGTCTGCAGGACTCACCACTATTTTAGAACACATTTCTCTTAATGATGTAAGAATGGAATAAACACCATCGGAATTACGATGCTCTGTATTACAGGGGGTGCTACAGCTGGTTTGCCCATGGGCCGGAGCAGCAGGAGGCGCGGGTGGAACAGTCAGAGCTCAGTGCCTGAGCCTCCAGCGAGGCCCCCGTGCTGCCAGGCCTGAGCCAGGGCTGCCTCACCTTGCAAACTCCTGACTTAACCAGGGACAAGCACACACTGACACATCGCAGGGCTGTGTTTGGGCTTGTGCTTTAAGGCTTGTGTAACTCAAATTAAACTGATTGCCAATTAACGCAAGACGATTATCATCAGGGTAAATGTGAGGGGCAGACAGGTGCAAAGCAGTGCCCATATCCCCTCAGCTACACCCTGAGGTAAATCATTAAATATTGTGTATTGTCCAGGCTGTCTGTCCTACTCAGTTACCTTCACTGCTCTCCTCTAGACAGTTTCTTGCACTGTGTTCTTTACCCCTGCTCTGGCATTATGAATGCTCTGGCATTTCTCTGTGCTGCCTAAAATATTTCACTGATAGCAAATCACATACTCTGGTTTAGAGAGATCCTGAAGGAAACCCACTGAGCAGAGGTCAAGGTAACTCAGGGCCAACAGTGAGAAGACTCAGGAGGTGTCTTCCTGGCATAGCAAATTTCAGAGTTAGCCTACATGACATGAAGGACTAACATCCCATCGAGTGCCACAGGCACAGGTAATTGCTCTGGAGTGAGCAGGCAGCACTAGGTCAGCACTTTGCCACCCTTCATCTACACAGGCCCAATGTTCTTGAAGCAAGAGGGCTTAATAATTCTTCCTGGGTCATCAGTTCTTCTCATCAAATGTGTTGAGTGATGTAACATCTTTAGGTCTCACATACAATAGACAAAACAGTGGCCAGCAGAGATGGAAGCTTGTGATCTTTGAAATGCCAAAGTGAAACTTGAGAATGCATAACAACCAAATTGATGTATTTTCTTCTGCTAAGTGAAGGTGCCAGTCCAAATAATTCTTCAGGGTCTAACAAGTATCAAACAAATTGCACACAATCTTTCTCCCATGGTATTAAGTGACAAGAAAGAATATGTTTTTCAATGTTTTTGTCTTCTATTGCCTTCACAAGCAAATCTAGTGTATACTGAATTATGTCTAACAGAGGGAAATAAACACTAGCAGCTTGAATTTTGAGATTTCAAGACAGAGATCACTAGGGAAAAACCCACATTTTCTCCAGGCACTTGATTGGCTCATAAATTTTGCTTTTCATTCACTAAAGCTTTCAGGAAAGAGAATGAGAGGATAAAGGCTGTAATTGATGGTACAATGCCCACAAGCCTCAACAGATGTGATCCCTCGTAATGAAGCATGTGGGCCTAATTTGGCATTACTTACTACCAGGAGGATCTTATGCAGGGTATCTTTCTAAATCTATGTTTGGTTGGCACCTGTGCCTTGTTGAAACTGGCATAGCACCTTCTGAATGGGCACAATGCCATTCTAGCAGATGGGCAAGAGAGCAGATAGATGCCAGAGATCCAGTACTGCATTTGCAACAAGCTAAAAGTAGCAAGGTCTGAGGTCTTATCACAGGACAGCTGAGGTGGGAAGACACCTCTGGAGATCAGCCAGTCCTACCCACTGTTCATAATGGGATCAGCTAGAGCAGGCTGTGTCCAGTTGGGTTTCGAGTATCTCCAAGGACGGAGATTCTGCAGCCTGAGCAATCTGTTCTGTGTGTCTGACCACCCTCACAATAACAAAAGTTTTGCTTATGCTTATCATGTATTTCTGTTTGTGCCCATTGCCTCTTGTCCTGTCACTGGGCACCACTGGCTCTGGCTTCCTTATTCCCCCATCAGGTATTCACACAAACTAAGTTCCTCCTGACTTTTCTCCAAGATGCAGTACCCACTCTCTTGGCCCCTCCTCCTACGACAGATGCTCCAATCCCTTAATCATTTTCACAGTCCTTTGCTGGACTCTCTCCAGTAAGTCCATGTTTTGTACTGGGGAGGCCAGACCTGGACACAGCACACCAGATGTGGCTTCTCCAGGGCTGAGTAGATGGGAAGATCACCTCCCTTGAGCTGCTGGCACTGCTCTGCCTTGTGCAATCCAGGATGCTCTTGGCCTTCCTTGCCACAAGGACGTGTTTCTGGGTCATCCCAGAGTAATGAACACAAAGTGCACACCTATACAATTCTCAGGCCTAAAATAACTCTGAAAATTCAAAAAGTATCCTCTGTGTTCGGGAGATCATGTTCCTACCAGGAGGGGAGATGATCAGGGAAGGACTGGTGAGCCAGAGAGACAGTACAGAGAGCACAACTCCCAGGAGGAGATACATAGAGGAGAGAGGAGATGGCAGAACTTAGCCTGCTTCCCAGCTAAATACATTTTCATATGACAGCCATGAATTACTCCTCAAACTGAAAAACATGGTAATGGGAACATTTCTAAACAGTAGAACTGCAACCTATAGATCAGACATCACTGAACAAAAATAACTCTGCTGATGCCGATTTATAACAGCTGACAAGTAGGTCCAGTGCTCTGAAACAGCCTATTGCTTTTCTCTGGTCCTTCAGACCATTAACTGATTAGCTGTCAGGTGCAATGGCACCTCTCCATAGTGCCCATAAAAGCAGTCTAGTCTACTGGGCAAAGAAATACCAGATACAAGCAGAATTTTTTTGCTATATATGCATTTGTATCAACAGACAATAACTTCATTGTGTTTAGTAAAGTGATGCAAGATGTGGACCCAGTCCTCATTCTCATATATTACTGCTCAACTTCATGAATGCCTAAGTAGAGAGCACCGGGTTTGACTCTTTTTCCTTGTGTCAGTGTTTTCTTTGGTCACAGTACAAGCATCTGCTGAAGCAAAGACCACTAGAGTTCATAATATTATCTTTGGGCTATTTGTTGTTTGTCTTTTCTCAACTAATCCTTGGTGCAAAAGATGCTCCTCTACCTGAAATTCATCACCTGAAAGAGGAAATAATGCTTCCTGGGTGCCAAAATGCTTTATGAAAAGTATTCTAATAAAACATTGCACCAGACGCACAAATTACAAAAACCACATGGATTGAAGTGCCCCTCTATTTTGAAGTGTGCATAGTGATTTGTGTGATGTTCATTGCATTGAGGTTGAAAACATTATTAACATCTTTGCTCTAAACCTAACAGACCAATTTATTCTAACTGGCGCTAATAAAAAGTATCATTAGCAAAGAGAGGTCAGTGGAAAACACAGCACAGAGAACAGGCAGAGGAATAACAGATAGTTCAGGAAAAAGGATTAAATCTACTTCAAGCTGACACTGTGCAAGTGGCTCATCAGAACATTATTCTAACAAATGATATACCAAAATCATAGTCATCTATTATGCTCAGCACTAAAGCAAAATAGTACTTAGAGTGATGCAGAAAAAAATGTATTAGCTTCTTGGATCATATTTAATGATACCAAATTTAAAGTATATTTGGTGCTCATCTACTTAGCTTCTAAAAATATTCCTATACCGATTAAACTTGCAAATTTTAAATCTGTATTTTGATTTATTACAATTTTTGTATTCAAGAGTCCAATTATTACCACTTATTTTCAGCATAAGTTAATTTTTCTGCCTTTGCCTTTAGGTCTTTACTTATTTATGTTTAAAAATAACCTGCAATGTTGGTAATTCCTGAAAGATAGAGTGTGCTTTGTTATTGTACTGTCACAGTCTTTCCTGTTGGATCCAAGTCTTTCAGAACCTTCAGTGGTCTTTAAGCCTCTCATTGTGCCATAAAGAAAAATATAAACCATTTCCCAATTAAATACACACACACACACAATCACACAACATAGGGAGATCAAAGAGAAAATAAAGCTGAACATTCTGCAAGAATTCCTTGGACAGATTGGGAGTGGAATCCAAGTTGGCTGGGTCTCAACACACAGCACCATTTCTTCCTCTAGACCTCCATGAAACCCCTACTCCTCATTTAACTTTGATTTCCACATTGCAAAGGCACAAATATTCTAAGTTGTTGGGATTTCTAGCCTTATACAGACATTTGAAACTATTTCATACAAAGAAACCCAAACTGTCTCCAAGGATAAGATCCAAAGATTTTATGAGCATTAATTTTATCAAATGAAGGTTTTTGTGTGGAGTATCTGGGAGGAAGCAAAGCTCTTGCAGATGGTATTGAATAAATGAACATTCAAGTACAATAAAGAAACACTGAATGAGCCTGATTTTCCTGTACAGGTGCAGAAGTAAAATATTATATGCTCTTTTTTTCCCTCCATGTAGCACAAGTGTATTTAATCCATTCTTACACACTTTCTGTGTACTAATATTTCTTACCAAACACAGCCCTTAATAAGGTTTGGCTTAAATACCCCAAATCACTGGATAGTGTTTCACACTCATAAGGAGACAAATACAATGAGAACAGAATGTCTAAAAGTTGTAAGGCATCAGCAGTCTACAATATGCCCTATAAAGCCAGAGAAACAGCAACATTTTGAAAATAGCGGATCTCCATTAGGATAATAAATTTAAACTCCATGATAATTATACAAAATAAGGCAATTTCAGCCTCTAACTCTGAGTTGTGAGCACCCTTTGAATGTTATGAAATGGAGAGAAAGTCAGTGAATTTAATCTACTGTGAGAAAAATGTCTGCTCCTACAATACTTGGCAAAAACGTGGTACTGGATGAAAACACATTAGACTTCAGTTCAGTGTGGCTAAGGCAGAGGTAATGCTGTTTGGCAGACGAAAGAGTTTTGAAGAATTGGCAACGTCTAAGAGTACTCCCTTGGCTGAGAGCATCTGCTAACCCATGGTGAAAGTGCTTTATAATCTCAGAGTTTCACTCTTCCTTGCTTCAGGGCTTCAAGTAGCAAAAAGAATCAATCAACCACTGCTACATGTTTCTGTTATCAACAGGGTATATCTTTGCCCCTCAGATTCAACCTCCGTCCAGTTCACCTGTTGCATTTTTGCTGCAAACTGGACATCTAGCTCTTGGCTGTGGTTCAGTCCTACCGATAGACTTTGGCAGCAGCACGCCAGTGCTGCTCCCTGGGAACAAGACATCCAGCTACATCCACAAAGCTACACCTGCATTCCCTCCTCCCCACCCCTGCACCCAGCAAAACAACATTTCCACCACCGTTCACAACCAACAAACAAAAACCAGCAGAAGTACAATAAAAACAAGCAGCTGTTTAGCTTTGGATCCCTTTGAAGTTTGGATCCCCCAGCCACACACAGGCCTGCGGCAGGATGCTCTGGTTCCTGAGGAGCCAGCTCCCCTTCTCTTCTCTCTCCCAAGGGCTGTTTTTCTCTCCTCAGCCTTCCTTGTGCTGACCCATGGACCTGCAGTTTCTACTTCTGTAAAAGATCTGGACATAAATGTTTAGCTCTTGTCAGGTTCACACCTTTGAGGAGTACATGTCCCCCTTCATCCACTCCCACTGGGCCCCTCAGACTCCCAGCACACAACACAGACTGTGCAGAGAATACCACATCACAGCAGGTATTTAGCAAAAATATATATATTTTAGATGAAGTATGCATGCCTCAAATAATTTTGACCTAGATAGAAGCTGCTTTTATTAAGTAGCCACATCTATTACCAAGGAGAATGAGTCAAGTAGGCTATAGTATTCCATGGGTTTCTTTTTACAAGCTTTGCTCTTAAAGGGGAACTTTTGAAACATTGTTCTCTCTCATCAAAGAAGATGAGAAAGAATAGGATTAAGGTGAAGAGAAGGATTTCTTTGAATAGGGAAGATATAATTACACATTTTCCATGACACATGCTGAAAAATGTAATATTGGATAATGCAAGTAACCTCAAATTTTTTATTGTATTTTAATAGAGAGCTCTCTTTTAAGATTTTTATATTATATACGGTATGTAGTTATATGTATAGACACTTCTCTCACATAAAAGAGATTGAAAAAGAATCAAACAAGAATAAACTCTTCCTCCCTAACCACTAAGGAAGCTTGATAAAGAAGGACAATATCAGATTAGCCACAAAATTTCCATCTCATTGTTTCCTGAAAAATAAAATTTTATAATGAACATACTCCATACAAGCTGTGCAGAGCAAGTATCTCTTCCAAAAATGCACATAGCAGTAGTAAAAATCAAGCATGGACTCAACGACATCTGTTGTGGCATTGTTATCAAATGCCATCTTTTTTACAGAAATCTGTAACAGTCACTACTTTTTTTGTGTGGAAATATTAGTTTGTATGCAGCATCTAAAAGCTGGCACACGAGGACCGACAGATGCTTTGGTTTTACCTCATCTTCAACTTACTTGGCTTCTCATTACACTAGCTACAGCTCGGCAAATTATTCCTCTGCTTTGGAAAGCCGACAAAATGCCATCTGTCTCTGCATGGTTATCAAAACTAATAGTGTAACGTGAAAAAACTATGATCTGAAATTGTACCTGGCAACTGCATGGTGAGGTCGAGTATCTTGTTAGATTACTCATATACACAAATTTCTGTTAGTGGACACCCACCTATCCAACTGTGCACTCGGCCTGAGGAACAGCCAGTCTCTGACCTTTCTTGCTTGTAGCTGTTTCTCATGCCATTGACATTGACTGACACTAATTATGGCTTAGAATGCAAAATGAGGTAGCTTCTCACCAGCTGAGACTCCAAGGTCACTATGATTAGAGTATGAGCAGCGTTTGGTTTTTCTTATAAAAATGAGAGGCTGAATGCATGGAGGAAAGAGGTGGAAAAGTCAAGGAAAGAGAAAGAGCAAGATTACATTAGTGTGGTTCAGCATGCAATTACATTGGTCCAACAATAGCTACAAGATTCATCACTAAGGCTTTAGGGAAGAGGAAACATGACCATGGTGTCATTAGATAAAACAGAAAAGAACCAAAAGTTATGAAAAGGCCTGACAGTCCTGCCCTTATTCTGACAGAGAAGTAGTCATCCTCAGAGCTTCTCTTCCTTTCTGAATACCATGAAAATTATTCCACCAACTGCTGAAGTACGGCCTAGAATAAATACCTCTTATAGACACAAGCAACAAAGCTGGATTTTGTACACTGCAGAAATGCTCAAATGCCAGTTCCAGTTAGCTTCAACCAACTGTGTGCTAGAGACCAAGCTGAGGTGAGGATCCTGTGGAACAGCAATGGAGAGGTGATCAAAATCCAGGTTAGTAGATACTTTCCTCTCTTTTGTGGAGCTTCTGAGGTGTACACTGGTAAAAATGAGAGTACAACAGTTGTTCTCACCCTTCTCCCAAGCATCTCCTACTACTTATGGCCAGAGATGGGATACGAGGTAAGCTGGTCTTTGGTCTGAAGCAAAACCATGTCATATTTTGTTGCAAAGAGAAGATGTGAGGGTTGCACAAACAAGTCCACTGCTCTGTGTCTGTATTCAGCCAGATGAGTATCAGATCCTGTCATACTCTAGGACCAAAAAACTACTCCTAGATCCTTTCTGGTTAAGAAACCATCCCTTGGCCAAGCTTAGTCAGTGCAATAGAGCAAATAAACTCAGAGCAGATTGCACAGAGCATAAAATGCTAATTCTCATTATGTGTTTAAAACACTACAGAAAGAGCATCTCCATCCCCTTGTCTCCTTCCCCTACCATCTGAGATGCATTGAACCAAATATTAATTCTTTCTGAAATTGCATAAACTTATTAATATTCAATATGAGAAAGACTGACCCCAAAATCTCTTGTCCCCTATGTATTTTCAGGCTGAAGTTACTCCTATCTTGCACAGATGTATGATAACAATGAAGTTCATACAAATGTGGGTTTATTTAAAGCTGTCCAAGGTAGGAGAACACTTGTGAGGAAAAATGCTTCAGATAAACACCTTTATTTTGTTTGTTTTTTAATACATTTTTAAGTTTAACTCAACAAAATCAACATCTATTCTTGAGTTTCTACTGTTGTCCTCTATCGTGACTACTTCTTTATATCTTAAAACAAAGTTTGTGTAGATTACGCACCCCCTTCCATGCAGTTCTGGCAATAGCTACTAGAGGTTCCTTACAGGGATTCTTTGCCCTCTGTAGTGAGCAGTCCTGTGGCATATGCCTTGACAATAATGTCCCTTGAAATTGTGCTCTGCTGCCCCTTTGAACTGGCACCATAACGTAGGACTAAGAAATCATTATATCCCATTGGAACCCCTCTCTGCAGAAGAGGCAGTGTGCATTGCCTATCAGTTACATTCACACCTCATCTAAATAAGAAGAAAAGAACAGAAAGATGGAGAAAGCTCAGAGCTTCCTCTCTTCCTTCAAGGCTCCCTTTTTTCCTTCTATACAACATTCTCCTTTGTGTTCTTGGCTATGCTGTATTATCATGAGCTCCTTGGGAAAAGACCTCTTCTCTCTATCTACAAAGAAATCATTAAAAAACAGTAATGTCTTGGCTTCACTATATAGTTAGTTTCTCCTTGTATGTTCTTGCTCCCAGCAGTGTTAAGTCCATGTGTAGCTCTTATTCACAGGAAATCCTTTTAGTCTTACAATGAGGTCTTTGTAAAAATCTTTGGTGTTATTCTTCTGTATTTGCAAGGACTCTTGAATACCGAGCTGCCTGGGACACAGTATCTAGGGGAATAACTAATATAGGCTAAACGTAAACTAATTTGGGGGAACAAAAGCAGCCTTCAAGCTATATGCAAAGTTACTAAAGGCTGTTTTTTCAATGAGGGTGAGTGGAAGTGACAATTCTTTTGCACTTAATGAGCCAGAGTAGCAGAGATTAGAGAAACCCTCTAAATTATTTGGCTGTTGAATAAAAATCCAATTTAAATCTAGTGGAAAGTAAGAGCTTTGGTTCAGCTGTAGAATCAGGGTGCATAGGCAAGGAAAAAAAAGCAGTCTTTTTAGATTCAGTCCGTAAACTAGTAACAGTTTATTATACAAAAGCCAAGCACAGATAATGAAAAAAAGAATATGTTAAGAATAAAGAAAAAAATAAATCCTTGGGAGACCAAGAGGTTTGCTCAATGTTATTAACTATTCCATGCAAAACAGTAGCCTTTCTAGAGAAATTGATATGCTTTCCTCTTACACTCCCTTGGGCCAGGGCCTCAGAGGAGACAGCCGTTCACAGTAAGGGCAGCACGGCAGCATCTGATGATATTTCTGTTTACTGGTGTTGCTCAGCTGTGCCCATTAAAACATTTCAAGCACCTAAAAGATACTCTGTGAGGACTTGGGATAAAGTCTGCACTGCAAGGGAGTTAAACCATCAGAACAGCAACAGAAGAACTAAGGAAAGGTTTACAGTACGGAGAACTTCAGTCAAGTATTCTCAACCGTTTTCTTCTTGGAAAGTCCCACTTCTGCATCATCCAGGAAAAAGATTTAATTTCTTGTTTTGTCCACAGGAAGAAACTGTAAATTGGCAGTGGTCCATTGCAAACAATAAACACCAACAGAACTTTGCCCGTTTCCACAGTGGTTATACATCTTGGAGCCTATCCTTTCCTCTTTGGCTGTCTCTGCAGGCTGCAAGGATTGTTGATGACCACATATGTCAACTCAGTGAAATGGAATGAAAAGCTATGTGTACAAATAAATACTGACTTTTGGCCTTCTTGAAAACTATGACACGCTAAATGACAAACTAGTCTTAAAAAATGAAAAAAAAAAAGCTCCTTTCTTAACACAACAAACAAAAATAACACACGTGCAACCTTCCCTAAGAGTGCTGTGGCTGTTCGTTTAGCAGAGCTAAAGCCACCTAACTTCCTGTGGAGTTGTCATCTTAGACAGACGTAGCCTTTAACAAAAACCAGTCACATTGAGGAATGGGACATTCACATGCCTCTTCATTCTGGAAAACCTCTCCTTGAAACTCAGAATCCAGATCCTCTCTTTTAAGTGGGATAATCCTCATGGTCTTCCTCCCTGGGTAGTTTCATTAAACTTATAACCATATCTCATGGAGATCTCGGCTGCTTTTCTATTCTGTTTCATTAAAATAATCAATACAACCAGATAATAGAAGGGGGATAGAAGGGACGTTCTAAGACATGGTCACATCACCTCATTTCTAAAACAAATAAGGTTTAAAAATCCTAAAACCTGAAACAAACTTAGAGGGTGGAGTTAGCTCAGGCTACAACTGATGAGGCTTCAAAAGACAGCCAAGCTAATCTAATGCCCAGATGAGCCCACAACACCCTCCAGCTCATTATTAAATACAAATCTATAGAGCACATCACTGTATTCAGCCCTCAGAAGATAGGTCTTTATGGTGACTGTAAAATTCTCATTAGGCTACTGGGATTATCTCTTCCCTTTATCTTATTTGTTTGGCTCTATAAATGCTGAAGAAAAGACATGATGAATCAATGAGTGATTCAGATTTTGCCTTCAGTCTTTATCATCAGGCATTTATCTACTTTTTGTCTCTGGAGTTTTTTATCCTGCAGCAAATTTATTATAGTGCCTCTGAGCGATTTTTTTCCCCTTTTCCTTCCCCTCCCTTCCCCCAATACTCTATTGATTTTCTCATTTTTACAAATAAGCATAGCAATAAATAAAATTACAAAAGCTCAGGACAGAATTGCAGCTGAATAAATACACTCATCAAGAATAAAAAATTGTTGGCTAGACTGGGAAAATTACAGGTCCCTCATGTACATTCTTTATTATGAAGTGAAAATGCAATTAGTAAAGCAGAAGAATCTCAGAGTCAGGCTTTTATTTCCCATTTTGCTACTGATGCACTGTGGTCACAGGTGGTGTAATTTAAAGTAATTGGGCAACATTACCTAAGTTGGGGGTGAAATAGAGGTGTTCTAACTTCACTGGCACCGTTGCTTGACAAGGAGGTCATTGTATCACCCTTCTGTCACCATCACAACTCCATGCAAGATCAGTGTAATAAATTGTCATCTCTCAGGCTGGCTGAGATATATATAAATGGAACATTGGCAAACTGGTTTTTAACTTCCTGAATTGAGAAGTCCAGTTTTACAGCTCATACAAGAATGATGGATCAATATCTTACTGCATATTCCACGTACTTTAGGATACTATATTCTTGTGCCAAAGTATTATGGAATTTTTTTTGTGGCCTTAGGCATTTACAAGGTCACAGAATTGTACTTAGGTGTGATGAAAGGACTGTTTTGCAGAGCAAGAGAAGACCCAGCTTAATATTCTCTATTAGGTTTCTGCTTTCTACAGATAGATTTATATTAGTACTAATACTGTCATAATAGTTGAAAAAAGTAGGGAACCAAATATATAATAAATGTTTCCCGAAAGAAACTGATTAGATAAATTTCACAGTCAGTTAAGGTGCTGCATGTTCTGACTAACTTTATATGCTGGGAAAGGTTTAAAGATTTATGCTTTTGGAAACAAACAAATCAAACTCTGTCAGTCCACTAACTCTGAAACCTAGTTATGAGAAATATTTTCAGGTAAAGTATCTAATACATCACAGGTTCTTTTTCTGCATGGTGGGTAAGAAAACTTGACCAAAAAGTGCCAATACCTCCATCCCCACAGTATCTCCGATGTTTCCTGAGACAGGACTCGTTTAGCACTGGGGCTGGGCTGCTCTCGGCGGTGTGGCGGGCAGGGAGCGGGGCCTTTCCCGGGTTCAGCACCTCGGCCAGCTCCGCTCCGCTCCCCTCGCCGCCACGGCCGCTGCAGCGGCACCTCCGGCCCAGCCTCCCTGCCGGGGGCAGGCGGCGAGCGGGACCAGCGGGACAGCGCTGGGCAGCAGCTGTGCTGTGTTCAGTGGCTCCGGCAGCCTCTGCACAGCTGCTTGCAGCTCTGGCCTTTCCTTCTTGCGCTTCTCACTCTGGCACAAGGACCACAACACATTTTGTTTGTACCTTTTTTAGAGCAAGTAACAACAGGGTATGGGGGCAAGCCACGAGGCAGCTGGAGGCAAAGTACACTTTTCCTCGTTGCAAGGTGGACTTGATGAAAAGAATGAAATCTATAATCTCAGTGGAAAACAGGGTGAGCTGTGGCTGAGAAATTAACTGTGCTGGACAGCACAACTAGGAAATGAAAGCTCCATATGGAGCAAGTTGACACTAAAATAGGCTGGAACAGAGTCTGGCAAGTTGACTAAGCTAAGCAAAACTCCCAAGAAAAATATAACAAAAAAATCTGAGAAAAAAAAAATAGTAGAAGAATCAGAACATTTGGAGAATGTAGAGACTGTGGGGTGTGGTGGTGATTTGCATCCCTGGCATAAGAAAGCAGTACAGGAATTACATAAATGCAGGAAGAAATCATTTTGCAAAAGTACCTGAAACCTAAATGTTGACAGAACACCAAAGGAGATTAATATTGCAAAGCTGTGTGGGATGATGACAGAAACAACAGCATAAGTGACCTCATCTAACATCAAAGAAGCTGCCTCTGGCACAGGAAATAAAGACAATTTTGCCTCTTAACACAGGCCTCATTTGCTCTTGATAAATCTTAATGATATGAACAAACCAGGGGAACTTAATGGTGTTTTCAAATAAGGATACCTACCTCCATATCTATATTTCAGGAAAGTTAACAGACTTTCTATTTACTACTATAAAAATATACTTGATTTAAGTATGCTGCATCTGTCAGGAAAACATTACTATTGCTAGAGCAGTCACCTGTAGAGTCTAGAGAGCAAATGTCACTTATTTTAAAGTCCAAGCATAGAGAAATGTTACTTCTTTACAATTTTCATTGGCCAAAGAAGAATTAAACATTATGTAACTAATTTCTAAATCCTATATTTTAATTCTGTGAGGTTTTTAATTTGTTTGACAGACTTATGTCTTTGCAAAGATGGCCCAATGCATGTCATAGAAAACTGCACAAAGAATTTCCAGGAATTTTCCCCAAAACAGAAGAATGAAAAAAAGTTAAAAGCAGAAGAGGGCATTTGGAAGGTTAACCAACCAAAAAACCCACAAAAAAACCTGCCAGTAGAGAAAAAAGGTGATCGCACCCAAAGTTGATTAAAGCTTTGAGCAAAGACTATTCAGTACATATTCCACCTTCAAGGCAAAAATAAAGTTCTTCATTTCAATCAGTGATACAGTATAAGCTGAAATAAATTTCATTAATTGGATGTATTTGAAAAGGTCATTTTAAAATCACCACAAAGTAGATGGCTTCACTTGGGCCTAATCCTGCCTTCATGGAAAGTAATGGTGTTCCTAAGCTGCCTCAGCCCTCAAAAAGAAAAATTGTTGTGTAATTAAGGAGGGTCACAATATATGCTGGCAGGTCAGATTACAGCCAGAGGTAAATTTGAACCTCAGATTCCTTTTGTAGATGGGGTACACAATTGTATTCAATACAGTAGTAGCTGAGACCTGATAAAACACAGAGTACCTTTCTATTAAAATACTCTTTAAAATCTGTGAGAGTAAAACATGCTCAGTCCTGCATGAATAATAAACACCCTGTTTCTCTATATTACTACAAGAATTTTTCTGATTTATTTGCACATCTACCTGGGAAAAACAGGAGAAATCTTTCCTGCATACCCCTTCCAGCAGTGGAAAGGTAAGCAAAGGAACAGCAAAATATGGCCTTATCCTCCACATCAAGAAAAACTCTGGTGGTGGATTAAGGAGGGCTGCTCACAATGTCCCATGTAGACAATGTAGACAATGTAGACAAGTCTGAACAAGAAACCAGTAGATCAGTAAGTTCCATATGGGCAGCTCTTCATACTGCCAGGGGACCTGGTCTTCTGTCCATTATTATGAGTCAGCTTACAAGAGGAACACCCGGACTGGGACTTTCCCCCTTCACCCATCTTCACTCTTGGGCACCTGTAAATATAAAGACATCTCCTCTTGTGTTCTGTATTTGCTATTGCCTTAAATAATCTGTTCCTTTGGGAATGGATAGTTTTTTACTTTCCTTTATAAGGAAACAGAGCCACATGGGCTCTATCCCATGCTACATAGCAAACTTACTGCTGAGAATAGAAACAGCAGTTTTTCCTGGCAAGATGGCTCCTTATGAGAGGACAGGACTGTGAGGTAAATCAGAGGTGGTCACCTCTGTGCCATTGCCTCCCTTGTAAACTTCACCACATTTGTTAATCTCACTGGATTCCCAGTGTCCTTATTTTTATGCAAAGCTTTCTTGCCTCTGGGGGACACATACAAGACAAATTCTTTAATCTCCACAAAATGCTGAGAGGTCTGCTCACCAGTGGTTTTGGGAAAGAATCTCCATCAGAGTACATTCACTGCAACGGGAAAAGCATTGTTTGGTCTGGACCCCATATAAAGAATCTGAATTAAGAGGACTGGTGAAGGATGCACACCTCTGGTGGAACTAAGGAAGGTGCAGGAGGGAAATACCTGTGGAACCAACCCAGAAAGAGTTAAGTGCCTAATGGAAAAATCCCTATAGGTTTGAACGTGCAGTGACAATGAGGAAATCTATCTGGATGTAAAGCTGCAAGAAATACAAGGCATCAAGAAAGGCGGCATTCATGCTTTTTGTGAGTTAGGAGTTATTGTATCCAGCATTTGTCATGATACCTTAGATAACACATAATTGTTCTCCAAAGGGTTCTCCATAGAGCTCGCATAATGAAGCAGGTTTCAAAAATGCTTAGTGGGAAGAGAAGAGGGGGTCTCATGACAAACATAAATGTTCCTTGTATTTCAAAAGGAGCCAGTTTCAGTAATTGAAATAAATTCTTCACACTGGTAACAGGCATGTGACAGACCAGACTGTATTTAAGTTCAGGAAGACAATCAGAGCTCTCATCCTGCCTGCTTTTAAACCCAGGGTGCTGCTCTGAGACCTGCAGACAGCCGTGTCCAGCAGGAGCTTAGCAGGGGCAGCCATAGCTTGTTTATGCAAGAGCTGGGACTTAACAACAGATGAGTCAAGAATCCAGAGCAAATTAAAAAAAGCAGTGTGGAGTCAGGTCAAGAGCAGCAAAGGCAAGGAATTTTACTTGCAAGCATTCTTTTGGCAGTTGATTGTGTCTCTGCGGTTTTGGGGACAAAAGGACCATTCTGTCCTTGCTTGCTTCCAGAATGCACCTGTTTGCATGAATGGAGATGTGAGCCATCAAACCATCAGCCAGAGGCAGCAAAGCTCATTTTTGTAAGACAGAGAAAAAAGATAAATAAATGAGTGCAACTCAATGAGAGCAAAAAATTCAAATGACGTTGTAGTAAAAATGGAAAATACTATATTAAATAGATATTCATGCCAAGGTGATGAACTGATTATGAGACAAGCTCATGAGACAGTTCTGCTGGACACACTGGAGGACTTTGGCAAGTCATATAGTCAGCACTGTCCTCACCTGTCTAAGGGAAATAATTTTCTAGTGTTTCAAAGACACAGTGAACTACGTGACTTATATGTTGATACTTGACATGCTCTGAAAGTCTGTAGTGTGCTTATTACCATAATCTTTAATCAGGTATTTTATTAAACGTGTTTTTAAATAGTGCAGTTTAGAGGGTAAAATTAACAAGTAAATAAAGTAGAAAAGCAAAGTCAAAATCACAATGAGCAACAGACACTGGTCATTCCTTGAGGCTGCTCCTGTTTTAAACACCCATCTCAGGGCTGCTCAGTACTTTTTGCTGAACACAACAGCGTCCGCCAGTGATTGACACTCAGCCATTACACAGTGCAGTTTTGTCAGCAGGAACTCAAGGAAAAAGTGAAGCTGAACACCTTTGGATAAGTGTGCACTCCTGAAAATGGCCATAATTTACTCAAGCCTCTTCCATTGATGCTGATAGGAGTAACATTTTAAGATAAGCCTGTAGAAAAAAACTGTAATTTTCTGGTTTCATAAAAAATCCTTGTTTCTTTCCCTACTGCTTTTGTGGGAAGAGGAAGCCCCAGGCATCTGACTGCAAGCTCTCAGTCACCCAGTGACTCTGACCTACAGAGCATAATACAGAGCAATCACACCTCCATGGGGTAGCTATTCAGAGACATTCAAGCCTATACAGGTGAACTAGGTTCCTTGTTTTTTGGATTTTTTTTTTGGTTTTTTTTCTCCTTTTTCCTTTTCTTTCTTTTCATCTCTGAATTCCTCAGTCTGGGCAGATTTTCTTTTCTCTTTTTCTTTATTTTATTTCATTTTTATTATTTCACCTCCTCTTTGCCTTTGCCCCCCCTCAAAGGTACATCAATCACCACTACCAGTCTGAGCTGGGAAAGGAAGGCTACTTCAAGGTCACTGTGTAAAAAGTCCTAATGCTTTTCAGTGAAAGGGAAGGGAAAAGAGGCCGTAAGTGGCTTCCTGTTTCTATTCATTGTTTAGGGAAACTCCTTAGGAAGGAAGGAGAAAGTATGCATGTGAGGAAGGCTGTATGGCCAGAGGAAGGGGCAGGGGCCATAGACAAAAGGGCAGTCCTTAAAGATAATATCCCACAAAGAAAAAAATCTTATTGGCATGCAAATAGATGAGTGTGAGTTGGAGAGAGATGAAGGAAACAGATGCAATTCCCCAGACACAAGCAGTTCCCTTGAGCCCAATTGCCCGTGAAAGGGGCTGGCCATCATTGACAAGGACAGATATCACAGAAGGGAAGTGAGGGAACTGCTACAGTAAGTCCAGCATGTGTTCCTTCCTGGATTTTCTCCATGCTGCCGGAGGAGCAGGCTGCATGTAGCAGCTGTGCTTCTGCTCAGCCCTGACACAATCACTCGAGATAGCCAGTGCTTCTGCTCACACCATTCAGGTGGATACGTAGGGGGAAAGGAGCTTTCACCACATCAGGAACCTCATAACTGGCTTCCCCTGTCTCCCCTGCTTCCCTCCCGGTTGCATGTCAGTGACCTGCAGAGGAGATGCTGACTCCAACGAGGCACAGGCAGCAGAGAATCCAGCTGTCTTCAGCCACAGTCGCATCCTCGAGCAGGGGCTGGAGATCCAGGTCCACTGCCCCATCCCCAAAACTGTTTCTGCTACCCAGCCCTCTGAACAGCAATTTCTGCCATCACCTTTGGGTTTACATGCACTATTTATATTCCATATTTAAAATAAAACTATGCTAAACACACTTCAGTGTTGTTGTACAAGTGAGGAAGTATCACATTCAGCCTTAACTGAAGGCTGGATTAAGATGCGCATACCCAAGGATAAAGCCAAGTTACTACACACTATTTCTTGTTAGCAGAATATTTTGTAACACTGTTTTCCCTAGGTTTAGGGTTTTATGCTTTCTTTGACTATGTGGGCGCAGGAGAGGCGAGGGAAGTGTCATATTTTTTATTTTTATATTGTTTACAAACTACCGACTTGCAATAGAGCTGTTATATATCATCTTTCAAAGCACATTTTGAGTACTGTGGCTGTTGAAATATTAGTTTTCAATACCTATTCAACTACAGTCACTTACAATGACACTATAGTTCTAGGTACCTTACTAGTGCAGAATAAAAGGCAATCTCTATCTCCAAGAATTTATATTCTACAGATTACACATGACATTTAGGCAAATATTTTCAAATGGATATTCTTATTTTATTGCTACAGAATTTAGATATAAGTATTTTTTCCTCAAATGAGATTCCTATACAGGAATTCCTAGCAGTGCCATTAAGAGGAAACTGTTAAAAGAATACACTGATTTTTTTAATGTAAATATTCATGCAGGGCCATAGAAAATACAGATTGTTTTTGTCACAGAGAAAAACAATGCAAGCAATTAATAATGTGGACATTATTGAACTTTCATTTCCTCTTGAGTGCTGTGATTCTTTCTTTCTGATTCTAAAATATTCCTACATTATGCTACAGCAATAAGCATCTCATCTTTAATTATCAATTCCCTCACAAAACCAGAGAGGTAAAATGTATCCAAGCCAGACAATGCCCGCCAAGTGCCCTATTGCACTGTATTTCAGGGAGTCTATGGAGAGATTGCAACACAACAAGAGAGCTAAAAAAAGCCAGCCCTGGAACCTGAGATAAGGAAGCACTGAGAAAAACAGCAACCACAAGTTCTCATGGGATGAGGCTTGGCTGAAGCTAGAGCAAGAAATACATGAAAGAAACAAGTGAACCGCACCCATGAAGTGACAGCTTCTGTTCAGTGATAAAGACCCAGATAGGCTCTTGCAAGCTGGGTCTCTGCCTTAGCTATTTATATCATTCAAACAGAAAAACCTACTAATATATAAACAAGAATCCTGGAGTCAAATGGTTGGTGATTATCTGTTTAATCCTCTGTATAGATTTTTAAAAATGGCATACCAAGCACATTCCACATTCTGTAAAAAAAAAAGTTTGAACTGTGATAAAACCAGTTTCTGACTAAAGGCTAATAAGTATAGTAGTGCAAAACTATGGACATAGTCAAAATATGTAAAATTTTTAGTTTTAGTATCTCTGCCCCACTTCTTTTGCCAGTAAGACAGAAAGGTCTGGCCATCTCAAGTTTGTATCAATTCAACACAGACAAAAACCCAAGAATTGTACATCCTTGGTGTGCAGCAATAAAGTAAAAAATTATGTGGGGATAAATGATGAATTCTGATTCAACCTGAAACCAAAGTCCGGTTAGTTCCCTTAACTTTTCTGTTCTCTTTTCACTATAACTGTGCTCCTTTAGAACTGCTCTTCATTACCCCCTTGAAATTAAGCTCTTCCCAAGAGGGTTTCCTAGAAGCCTACAAAAATAAGTGAATAATACAATTCAATACATCTCTAATCTATGCTATTCCTCTAAATCACGCACTGGGGTTCTATGGACAACCAGAGCACAAATCAAATTCTCATTTGGGGTTGATTTCCCTTACCATTTCAACATCAAGTCTGTGAATTAAACCTGCTGACCTCACTTTAACCCAGCAAGTCTTGCAAACACAACTGTGCAGAACTCCTCATCAGGCCATACATACCTTCCATGGCTTTAAGGACTAAATGATTCCATGTAAATGAAGTCGCTCTTATCAGTAGGTTTTTATGTCTAGGAAGATTCCTGTAGACCCACATCCATCTGTTGACATCTGGTGGAGTTTGAAAGCAAGCTGAACTTTGTTGGAGAGGTCTTACAAGGCTCTGATGAAAGCAGCTTACTTGGATTAGTCATGTGGAGGGATGGGTCACGCTTATTTGTTCCTACACTAATGACTATACACAGGACACACCTACTCTTTCATCTCTCCAGAGACAGGTGTTGACACTCGGATTCAGCTCTGTTCCTACACATTTTCTCGTGCTTGAACCACCTGATTATCCCTATATGAACCTCTCAGTCATGCATTGATCTCTGTTTTGAACATGTATGAGGCTTTATGTGATAAGACCGAGCTGCACTTCACCTTCATGTGCTTGCTCTGTCCTGTGCAGGGAATAGGTGAGTTAAGCTGAGCCCTGCAATTTCCTGCCCATGTTTCATGGCAGAGAGCAGGACAGCTCCTACCCAGCTAGCACAGGATGTCTATCCATGCAACCACAGGAGAATGCACAAGAAGTGAGGTCCAGTCATAAGAGAGTGGGAACTTAAGAGAAAAAAAAAATTTAAAACCAAATCTGTTTAGATCTAGTTCCAGGCACTGAGGCTTACTGTACTCCCCAAGCAGATCCTTCTTTGGATATGGCTAGGTGTGTACACTGCTGCTCTTGCCTCCAGAAAGACTCAGCTCAGGAATTAGAGATTTTTGACATTTACCCTTAACAGCCCCATCTGCCTGCCGGATAATGCAGTAAAATTAGAGCATTGACTATGTTACAGAGTGAAATGATAAAGGAAAACAGGATTTGAAGACACGCCCTTCCAGTACAAAAAAACCCCAACAACCAGAAGACACGGTATAAAAAATGATGAAAACTGCAAGATGGACAGAATTGCAAAGATGACATGATTTAGCATGTAGATTAATGCCTTCTAAACAGGACAGGATTGAAAGTCAATACTTCAGTTTATTGATTTTGGCAATGATTCGTATTTCTTAAATCTTTGAGCAGTATGAATGAAACACTGTAGGAAGCTACTGATGAAGAACAGGCTTTATGTTTGTAACTTGAAAACTATTAAAAATAATTTAAGCAAACTGAAACGAAGGCAACAATGTAATACTCTACATACTGTTCATCAAGGGAAGTTTCAAGCTTAGAAACCATGAAACACAAGGAAAACCGTGAGCCACAAACACTATTTACAACAGATCTGTTTTTAAACAAGGTAAGGCAAAGATAGAAAGGTGACCTCCAGCAGTCACAGGTTTAAAATTCAAACTGTAAACAACACTACCATGTTTTCCTTCACTTTATGTTATATACAAATTTTTTTCAGGTTGTTCTTTAAAGACCCAATCGGTAAAAATAAGCTACTTTTACAAGTATATACGATGCATGCTTAAAAATTAATCAGTTTAATTCTGCACTATGTATTGTATGGATGGCTCAAACATGGTATTTTCCTCATACAATGTCTGATATTAATTCTAATCTCAGACTGCTCTCTACTGGTAATAAATTATGTTAAAACTCATTAAATATCTGCAATCCCAGAGTCATGTGAAGAACTGCAGTTGGCACATATTCTATCTTGGAATTGATACAGGAATGGGGGGCTTGAGAAGGCACCATGAATCTGAAATAAAGAGTAAAATGCAAATGCTTAAGGCAAAAGCTTTTTTTGACCATCATGGCCCTATACCTGCTCCCACTGAACTTAGTACCAAAACATGCAGCTGTCCCAGATTATTTGGTAGGGGCTTGGCCTTGAACATAAATAATTCTTTCAGCACTCATGCAGGATGTGACTTGCAAGAACGAAGCGAGCAGGCTGCAAGTGGGGAACAGGGTCAATTTGGTCCGTGTGCTACTTCAGCTTTTCTTGAGTACTAAAGATGTCTTTGTGGTAACTTTGTTACAGCTACTGAGTGCAGAATAATTCATTGTTTTCTTCCTACAATTTTACACCTTAACAAATTTCCCCATAACACTAGAAGGCACCAATCTAAATCTGTAACACAGGCTGAGTCCCCATAAAATAGCACTGGCATTTCCCTTTGCCCTATGGCATATATGTATTATATTTGATAGAAGCAGTGAAATACACTGTTCACAGTCTGATGATGCTTCTTGAAGGTAGTGAAACTCCTCTTAAGACCACTGTGAGGTGTACATGCACTGAACCTCAGGGAGAGAAAACTGGACACTGTGGTTTGTTTTTCTTCACAAGTAGTCAGAGTTCAGGCTGTGCTGAGGTCCCAGCTTTGAACCTCACCAGTTCCTAAGGCAAGAGCTCTTGACACAGACCAGGCACAAATGTTAGTTGCTCAAGTTCTCATTTTCTCAGACCAGCCTCCCAAAAAAAAAAAAAAAGGCAGGCAGCAAAAAACCAAACCAAACTGAATTATTATTCTGAGACAAGTTGAAGTCCCTTTGTCCCTTTCAAACATATTTTTCTTTCTTGTCACAGATTTACACATAAAGGGAAAGAAGTTCATGCCAGGGATTAGTCACCCTGCTCAGTGCAGCATGTGAGAGCATTAGCCTGGGTACCTCTGTTGTTTCTCATTGTGTTCTGTGCCACCTGTTGCTCATTTTGTTTTCCACATATTCTTCAATAACTGACCAAACTTAACTCTGCTCTTGCTAGAGTCATAATTTTCCTTCTGTATTGTGGTTCCACCCACCTCCCACACCCCCAATTATTTTTGCTAAGATGGTTCATTTCCCAATTTTTAACATTGGTGCATACACTATATTTTGTTTTGTTTATCCTTAAATTCTGAATCTATTGCAGTCACTAAGATAAACTGAAATCTAGGATTGGGAACAAAACTTAAAAAAATTTAAAAAAGAAAAAGCAGAGAAAGCAGGTCAAAAAATAAAGTCCTATGCAATTGATGTTATAATTGAAGTACTGGCTGATCTGTTGCCACCCTCTGTGTCAAAATATACAAGGGTGATAATTGTTTGCAAACATATGGAACACACGCAAAAACACTATGGTAGGTTTGGAGAGTTCAAAAGTATCTCCCATATCAGGATCTTGTTTCCATTGAATTGAATTGGATTCATTTCATAGTCTAGCAAGAATGTTAATGAACAAAATCTGAGTTGCTCCATGATTCTGGAATAATTTAGACAGTGTTTGGGACCTTCTTAAGCTGCAAGAGCCTACCCCCAAACACCACAGCATCACATGACACAACCTTTTCCATCAATATTGTTAGAAATATGATCCCAAAGGAACTCCCCTACAGCAAACAGTCTCCACAGCTGTGCTAAAGGACCCCTTTGGCCATGGACAGTGACCCCACAGTGGGACTCTTGTCTGTGTTCAGGGGCTCAAAGTCAAGGCAAGATCTTAATACAGACCTAAAATGCACTTCTTAAAAGGGAACTCATGGAATCACAGAAAGGCTTGAGTTGAAAGGGATCCTTGGAGGGTTCCAACCCTCCTGCCATGGACACCTTCCACTAGACCAGGTTGCTCAGATCTCCATCCAGCCTGGTCTTGAACACTTCCAGGGTTGGAGCAGCCACAGCTTCTCTGGGCAACCTGTGCCAGTGCGTCATCAAACTCACAGGAAAGAATTTTTTCCTATTATCCAATCTAAACCTACTCTCTGTCAGTTTAAAGCCAGTCCCCCTTGTGGACCACATGCTTTGTAAATAGTCCCTTTCCATCTTTCTTGTAGTATCCCTTCAAGTACCAGGAAGCCACAATTCATTTTTTCTGGCCACTGAATTTCAAAGGATAGATACACAGCAGCTATAATCCTGCTGAAGCAGCTTGTCCCAAAACCTTTCCTCCAGTGACATTGTGAGAAGCTGATGATTATTACAAATATCACAGACAAGGCAACATTATTTACTGATCTGCTCAGGAAACATGGCAGGGTAGAACATGCAGCTTGGCAATGAGTTACACAGCAACCTACCACAATTCCAATGAAAAAGAATGCACTGATGAAAATCTTAAAAACAAAATGAAAAAAACAAACCAAAACAAAATAAAACCAACCTAAAATAACCCCCAAACAAACCCACCCCCACAAAACCAGAAGAAAAAAAAACCCAACCCCCAAAAAATTTAAAGCAAACCCCAACTTTCCCCACCCCCCAAGACATGCATTGTTCCAGTCATCAGCCAAACAACTCAGGTTGGAGAATTTACTGCCCAATTATTACGTGAGCAGTTATTGGATAGAGTTGACAAATATTTCTTCCTCTTTCCTTTGCTTCAGAGTTGGCACCGCTCTTCTGCCTTTTGGAAGAACTGGAGCTCTTGCCAGACTGCTTGGCACTGCTCTAATTGACAATTTTAGGGCAGTAAATTAGAAGGGTTTTTCATGTTGTTTTACTTCTAATTTTAATCAGACATAGAGCCACTTGGCACACCAAGCCACACACTCTTCTGTGCAAGTTCACAGTGCCTCCATAAAAATACCCTCATTGAAATGTAACTTAACTTTAAAAGAGTCACACAAAAGCAATGTGCTGACTAAATGCACTGGTACGGTGCATTGAAAGACTGAATTCCAATTTCAGCCATGCCAGTCATTTGGCATTAAAATATGCACCAGCTGTGAGTGTTTGGATCTCGATAAGTCAGAGTGTGCTGGAAAGCTGACAAGATACTGCTGTGAAAATGTTTCCAGCCCCTAATCTCTGCTGTCTCCTCTTTTTCATATTTTGCTACCCATGTTGGTGTATAATATAGGGAGAAATAAATGCAAAATCCAAGGAAGATGTGCATGGGGTGACACCAAGTATTTATACAATTTATAAGATAGTGCTGTCACTCACACAGCTCTGGACTCCTCTTTGAATTGTCTCTGGTCAGCCTTTCTAAACTGCTAATTTATTTTCCTTATATGAGAAAGAGCCTTGTATTAGTAAAACATTGCTGGGATATGTAACATTGCTGGGACAGGAAGGAACAGTGGGACTGAAATCCACAGAGAGCCTTTCAAATTGGGACACTAGGTGCTGTCAAAGGAGCTGAAAAATGAGTCTTGACGAGGAGGTATTTTTGGACTGATTTATCAGTAGAGCATATCACTCTGTAAACTCCGTTTTGAGCAAATATTTCTTTCCCTTCTCTCTATTATTTACTCATCTCCACATTAAATCTCATACACAAACCATCAGATTCTAACCTGCTGAGGAGGGCAAAGCAGTATGCTTCCCATCTGTTCTACTTAGCCTACAAGATGCTATGGATCTTATCCTGCTTTTCTAGAAGGAAAATCTTCTCCCCTTGTCGCAAATATCTTCCTGGCCACAAAACAGGGGTAAGGGTGGGGAAGGCTGCAAATTCACTTCAGAGTCTAAACTTTCTGTAGTTCAGAAAACGGATGGCCTGAAAGCAACAACCCAGCAGTCGCAGCTGCTCTGAGGCTGAGCTCGGTGCTCACGAGCAGTCACCACCCCGTCCTCCTCCTCACCTCCCTGCCAGCTTCAAGGGATGCAAGAGAGGACAACACAAAGAACCTGGGCAGGTGGCAGAGAGCAAGAACCCTCCAGTGTTCACCCCGATCTCCCTCCCCTGTGGCTTTGCAGGTGTCAGGTGTGAAGGAAAGGCGAGGAGAAGGGCCAGGACAGCCAGCTTGAACCCAGGATATTCCTGCTCCAGCCATGGGGGAAGGACAACCTGCAGAAGGGCAGGGGGCTGGCACAGGAGCTACAAGGCTGCTCTGTGCTAACTTAAAACACTCACATTTTTTACTATCTAGAGGAAATTCTAGCAGGATTCTAGCTTTAGCCCAAGGATGTTTTAGCAATGTAAAGTCCTCATAAAACCTCCAACCTGGAGAGAGTTTCATCCATTAAAGTGAAGCAGAGAAGTATCAGATTCATGCATTTATCCAAAGGTGCAACTACACCCCCCCTCTGAAGCCATCCCCTGGTACTGCCATGAATGCAGCTTCAGCTGGGAACACCCACAACCTCACACACACGGTATTTAATATCAATTAATGTTTTATCAAAATTGTGAGCAAGTAGAAGGAGGATACTAATTACAGAACATGGTATTAAAAAAAAAAAAACCTGCTGCAGAACATCCTTTTCCCCAAATGAGGTCTGCAGGGGAATAATATAATGAAGGTACAGGCAAAAAAATTGTGAGCTAGTGAAAGCAGTGTCTTATAAACAAAATACTATTCCACAAATGTAAAGGTCACCTTACCTAAAACTGAGCAAAACTGAAAAGAAGTAATTTGATAAATCAAATATAGAAGTGGGTTTTTTTTCTCCTTCTCATAGAAATAAAAAATAAAATAATATATGTGCCTTACAGCCAATGTCTGAAAGCAAAAAACCAATCAGGTGCAACAGTTAAATCCAAAGGATTTTCCCATTTCAGGTCAAGCTCACAGCAGGGAAAACAGAGCAAACTAATTATGATGTAAATCCACAATGAACGATGCAGAAATAGTATGCACTGTAAACAATAATTTTGAAATTCCCAGTTTATATCAGCAGTGATCTGTTTTATACACTCCAGAAGTGTAACTCAGAAAAGATATTTTTGCACTAATGAGAGACTTCTACTTTTTAATCAAAGAATAAATTAAAGCATTTTCAAAAGCATGCCAGACTCATTAATCAGTTCCATTAAAATGTAAAAGATGAGTACATACATTTGCCTCACTTTGCACTTGCATCTCTTTACCTTAAATATCCTATCATGTATTATTACAGGCTTGGCTGGAATTAATATCTATTATTAATATTCCTTGATACCTCTCATTACAAGATCCTGCATTCAATTGTTTACAGTTTATCTCAATTATAACTATTTGGGCTGAAGTTTCTGCAGTGGGCATTTTAGAGAATTTCAGCCAAAGTACTGCATTTTCCAAGGATGAAATAAGGGTAAATAAACTATTTAACCCGTGTAATAAAACCCAAAACATCTAGGAGTTACTGCTTGAACATTAAAAAATCCAAATGAATCCATTTCAGAAAACATATTTTGGAAAAGGTTTGAAATCTAAGAGAGAGCTACTTCATGCTGTCCCTATGAAAATCCATTGGCATTTAGGAAGTTATAATCCATTCTGCTTTCCACAAACCAACTTATTCATCAAAGGATGGTGAAGTATTTCAGCTTCATTACTTGATCACATCAAGCTAAAAGTGAGAAAGAACCAAGACAGGGACTGTGCTGACTGACCCAGGTCTAGGACTTCCACTGTGGGCTCCTGCATGCACCAGGTTAAGAGCTCCATTTGCTTGTGACAAAGCTCATATTTCCTCCCAAAACTTCCCCATGCAGAGGGTGATAGAATACCATCTGGGCAGCTTCCCTTAGCTGAAGTGTGGGAGATCTCTGTGGATTTAGGCATTTCAGCACTTTTAATCACCTGACACCTCCAGTACGTATTAGGACAATGCCTCAGGACAGAATTGCTTTATATTCAATTCTCTTTCAAAAGCTAGAAAATCACCCAAATCAAATACCCACACTCCATTTTCAGAAATGTCTTTGGATGGCCACACTTAGCACTCAAGAGTGAGGAAATGCTAAATATAAGCTTCTTTCTGCAATCATAAGTCATTCTTCTTTTTGTAAGAATTATCCTAGTCTTACTATTTTCCCCACAGGGCCAATTTCATCCAGTGCACAGCAGGAATCGCATTCACTAAATGAGCAACGATTCAATAATTTCTCCTTCTGTCACTGTTCATTACTGGTCTAGAGCCTTAGTTTTTGCATACTATTTAGTCCAAGTTCTAAACTCAGCATTATTTCTGTATTTGCCAGTGCAGTATCAGACCATTTCCAATACACTAATTGACTTATTTTCACAATTTCCCTGCAAGATGAGGGGTTTTATTATTCTCATCTAGTAATGACAAAATGAGTCCTTTTGCGTGTGGCATAAATTGAAGGTGGAGTTCCAAAGTAAAAGCCAAGTGAGCACAGGGGAAAAAAAAAAAAAACAAAGCCTGTTTAACTGCTGACCACATGCACAAATTGGAGAATTGGATCCATGTCTAACACAACTAATTGAACCTGTGAAGATGTGGACCCATTACTGCAGACACAAGATGCCAATAGCACTTGTGCACCAAGGCAATCAGCCTGGTTTGCAAAGCTCTACCAAATTGTAAGGACACGTGCTCACTGGCAGTGAGGAAATGTATTGCTGTTCCTGAGGGGCAGAATACAGAATGTTGCAGGAGATCTGCTACAGCCTGAGAGACAGCAGGCACCAGCAAACAGTGAGCACCAAGCCTTCAGCTGAGCTGCCAACCCAGCGGGCACCAGGGGGGTTTGGCCAACGCTCAGTAGCTCAGTGGGCCTAGTTCTAAATGCGTGTTCGAATTAAGGTCACTTTTAGAGGCAGTCCTGGCTCCTCAGGACAAACCTTGCTGTAGCTCCAGAGCCCCCTCCCAGCCCACGGCTGCGGGCAGGGCTGGAGCAGCTGCGGCTTTCAGGAGAGGCAATTCCATTAAACAGCTGTGAATGGAGCAAGAATTTGCTGTGACTTTATTTTCTGTGATTTTATCTACTTATCTTTACTGAATAAAGCAATTTGAGTCTGATTTTATTGTCTCATCGGTCAGACTAACAGGTGTCCTAGTTGAAAGAGTTATCAGTAGATGCATGTTTCCTCTGAAACTGAAAGAATGACTTCAGACTTTTTCATTCTGTATGAATCAAACGGATTCTTTAGAGAGAAGAATCAGCAAACACGTTTATTTAACACAGTATTAGCACTAGACATTAACTTATAAGAGTGGCAAACCAGCCCACTCTTATTGTAAATGTAGAAAGCACATGAAAATGGAATTTCTCTGAGTGAGCATACCAAACACTCTTCTTGTGATACTAAACCCTATTCTGTGTGAGCTTACAGTACTGCCACATTCACTGCATGCTGACAGCTGAATTAAGAAGTGTAACACTATGATCTAGATGTGTCAAGATTGCTGAAATTAATACCAGGATGTGCAGTGTTTAGCTTGTTGACTCAGCTAACTTAGGTGTGGTTGAGAAGCAGGATCATGTGACAGTAGAGGCACTGCAATTTAGTATAAAGTAAAGCTATTTCTTTTTGGAAATATTTCTGATGATTTCTTAGAAAATGTATATTTTATACTAGACTTTTAGCTGAAGACACCAGTTTCCTGCACAGGCATATATCTGTTATTACACGTTGGGAAAAATGTAGCAGAGATGGAGTTACCAGAAGGAGAGCAGCCAAGTGAATGATTTAGGATTCTGAATACTCATCCCCACACTAACTAAGAGACTCTTATATTGGAAGACAAAGGTTTTTCACTCTTGCAGTAAGTGGTATTCTTTCAGATCCCACTGGAGTCACTAAGCTACACAATGAGATGACTCTGAACCAGGCTATAAGGCTGGGGAGAGGTTCCAGAGCCCCCTTTATCAAGGGAGCATATGTATATTGCCTGTTCAGGAAAGAATCTGCTCAACACAAACAGTTGAGGACATGGTTTCAAGTTGAGCAGTTCCAACACCAGCCAGCAGAGATAACAGTAGCTCTCTGCCATCTGCTATCAAGTCCCTTGCAATGGCTTACATATATTCTGTTCCTTTCTCCACAAGTATCAAGGTCCTTTCACCCCTAATCTTTAGAGGGTGTTTTCTCTCTTTCCCTTTTACAAGTTAACTTTGTCTGATGTGGGAGACTACCGGGATACCTTGAAGTCAGTAAACACACTTGAGTAACAAATCTGTTTCTCTGAACCACATAGTAAAGACAAAATTGTCTTCTACTGAAACTGTTCCAGTATAGAAGAATCAAAATTTGGATCTAGAATTTCATACTACTCTTTTGAGGAGAGAGGGAATTTTCTTGTCTTACCCAGAGAGCTGCTATATACTTTGCATTTGCTTTGCCTTGGGGGCCTTGAGTTCAGCCCAAATCTAGGGAGGTTAAGAGAAAGCTCAGACACCGTGATAATGAGCACACAGAGGCACTGACGGGGATACCACAGCTTCCTGCGTAAGCAGTGCTCCCTCACATCCAAGAACACTAAATTCTTACTGATTCAGCCTTGGAGTAGGCTGTGTTTTAACTACATGACCACTAACGCTGACCCTACTGCCATGAACCCCAGTATTGCCTCACTGGATCTGAGCACAGCTGTGCAAATGACAGATTTCCCCAGAACACCCATGGTTCAGAACACCCTGGTAGAGGGTGAATCACCTCAAGCTGAGCAAGAACTGAATGTTAACCTCTCACAGCCCGGGTATGTGCTCTGCCCATTGGCTGCTGTGAAAGCCCTCTCCTCAGAGCTTCTCCTCCTGGATCAAACAGGGGAATGGGGGAAACAGCCTGTTGTCAGACTTCACCACTACCCATGATCTCCAGACAGCTCACCCAGAATTCAAAGAGTAAATGTCAGCCTTTCCCTTAGTCCCAGCAGTATTAACATAGTCTTTGTTCAGGAGGCGGTGTAAGCTCTGCAGTTTGTTACTGCCTCAAAACAAGGCCCTTGCTGCCTGATTCTGTATGCACCAGAGCTAATGACAGCACTCCCTCTAGCCACTCAAGGACACGCTAAATCATTGTGCAAGTTCTGCATTTAGGGTGTCCATGGAACAGGATTCAACTGGAACAACCAACAGAAGGTTACACCAGTGCAAACCATGTTACACATGTGCCTTGCTGCTGCCAGTCAGGGCACCGTTGTACCACACTTACTGAATGGACATCATGAGAGCTTTTGAAGAAGAATTCAAACCATAATTTTTGCAAAATAATTCAATTTTGTCACTCTTTTTTTCTTATTCTATGGAGAAAATACATTCCACTGAGAAACTCTGAGAATTGCTTCCAGAATACATATCCCATCAGTCATATTTCTTAGGATAAGCTTCAGTCAAGAATGTAATCACCACAGAAAAAGATCAGCAGGGCTTGCTTCTACCAAAATGAGGGACTTACTTAGCCTGACCAGGTACATCAAAAATGATAACACAGACTTGTTGAAGACAGACACATTAACACAGGACAATTTTAAAGTTACTCTGACACAAAGAAGGTATTTAATTTCTAGTTTCTTCTCTATACAAAGACATTATACCTTTATATATATCTATACATAAGCCTATCCATGTAGATTTAGGTTCAGCTTGAATTTTTCTTATTGGTTTAAAATATTCCACTGGGCTACCAGTTACAGCAAAAGCAAAATTACGAAAATGTCACAAACTTCTTGGGCAGCCACATATGTAAGCTCATTGTAACATGCATACAGATATTTATATTCCAGGCTCTACAACAGTCACTTTATGGGTTTAAGTGCATATTTCCTAGAGACAAAGGAATCTGAGGTCGTCAGTTATTACATTCATGTTACCTGAACATCTTGCATTTTAGTAAAGTTTCCATGCACAAGCAATATTAACATCTGTTTCAAGGATCTCTGCTGGAATTGTAGCTTCACACAGCCAAATTGCCTATGTTTCCACCAGGGAAACGGCTATTTATTTCATGCAGCCATCTGGGCTCTAAACAGTATGTTTTGTCATTTGTGGTCTTGTTTTCCAGGGTTTCTTATGTGAAATTTGATTCCTTCATAACTTATTTCTTCTGTAAATGACATTTTTTTAGTAATCAAACTTGTGAATGAATGTTTCATTAGAGACTTACAACATCAGTGTCAATTCATAAATATTTTGGATTGAGAGCCAAACCCTAATTGCAGCAGCTTTGATGGTCTACATTTTCTTTTCCTGTGGAATCATATGTAAATATAATCTTTACAAGCCCATCTCCTAGTTAGATTAAGGACATATGTTGTTGCAGAATTTAATACTTTAGGATGATACTGGTCAAGTTGTTTGTGTGGTTTCAAAACAAACCCCTGCAGTCTCAGAACCCAGATGGCAACAGCCATCAGACTAACAGACTAACAGCACAAACAGGTATTCACAAACCTGTACCTACTGTGGATTATTCTTGCTTGGATTATGATAGAAATATTTGTAGTTCTTTCTTTCCTCATATCATACCTTCTCAGAGGTCCCCTTAACAGATTGTAGTACCAAGCAACAATCAAAAAGGTATAGTGGCAGGCCATTTAGAAAAATGGTAAGAAATCCTGGATCAGATGAGCACAGCTGTCTTTCCCACTCCCCATTTGCTGTAGTCACAAATTGTTTTGTGTTCCATAATAGAACTCACTAATTGACACAAGGGAACCAAGAGCAGGCCTGCAAACACCCTCAAATCTGCTCATTGCTCTCTAAATATTCAACAAACATTCCTTTTAGCCATGAGACCTCTCTGTAACACAGAAGGAACACTCTACCTTTCCACACAAGCAAGCCAAGAGATCTCCCCTGTGCAAGAGCCAACCCCACAACAGTCCCTCTGTAGTCCTTGGGACCTTTTCCCTGGACAGCAAAGGGGGATTCTCTCACTCTTCCCTCCAAGGGACAATTTCCTTCCCTCTGTTGCTTACTCTGTCCAGGAGGCCACACAAACCAGCTGGCACTAACCAAGCTACCTTTCCTCTCTGTGAAAGGGATAAAGCAAGTAGAAACCACACCACAAGGAATAAAGACATCATAGGGAAGGACAGGGGTAAGCCAAGCAATACAAGCCCATTCAGTTTACTCTCCTCACCCCCCCCCCCCGGCCACAT
>VZRZ01004936.1:1377052-1432689 GCA_013398175.1 Climacteris rufus | reverse complement strand
CCCCCCCCCCCCCCCAGTCTAATCAATGATCAATAAAACCAGCTCTATTCTCACCAAAGGCCCCTCACAGCTGTGGCTCCAAGTGACCTGATGGGCCCCTGCTTGACTCCCCCACACCCCACACTCCCAGCCAGACCAGGTTTTCTTACCAGCTCAAGCTAGAGTTGCTACAGCAGAGTCTCAGATGTCTCATTCCATAAAGCAATTTATTCACAGCACAGGAACAGCTCACCCCAAGCTCAGCTCAGTCCATGCTGTTTCTGCTCTGCTACCTTGTTCTTTACTTCCCTTTTCATTCAGGTACAAAGGCCTAATCATCAACTTCATCATCTTCACCTAGATCACTCAATAAATGGCTGCTGGCAAGCATCTGCCAGGCAGCAGTCTCAATCTTTTCCTCTAAACTGTTTCGTAAAACCTCTTCTTCCAAGAATACTTTTATATAACGTACATTTTACATAACATATCTACAAAGACAAGGAGGAGCCTACCACAAACCCAGAGAAATCTACTAATAGTAGGTTTTGCCTACACTGCTGTCAACAGGTGCATAGCATTTGTAAGGAGACAATCAAATCTGAAAGGAGACAACCCTTTTCAGCTGGTTGTTAGAATGAATAAAGAAAGAAAGGGTCTTTCCTCTGAGGCTAAATGCAGGCAGATCGGCAGAATTCTCCCCTTGCTCAGTAGAAGTAAATATGAGTAAAACAGGTCTAAGCAGATTTGACACTTCAGGGTCTGTGGCTGTAGAGGAAGCTCCACCTCTCTTCACTTTAGCCTGTGACATAAACCCCTGGCCTCTGAAGTGCCCGAATGCTTTCATTTCCCTGGAGTCACTGAGCCCCGGCAGGTGACAGCTGGGAGGAGGCTAATGTAGGGTCATCATCTAGTTCACAGCCTGGTAGACAAGTACCAGCCAGGTGTGGATGGGGGAGGCTCTGGTTGGAGGGATGTTTGCTGTTTGTGACCTGGCTCAGGCACGTGCCATTCCCATCAACCGGGAAGCATGAGCAAATTTTCCTTAAAAGAAAGAAGTGGAGAGCAAATTTTGAGACTCTGCAGTTGACTGCATATTGAACTTCAGGCCAGGACTAGAGAACACCTTCCCTACCCTCTAATGATGAGTAACTCCAAATTTCATTAGAGATTACAGGGTTTTACTAAAGCAGTCTGGCTACATGATGTATGAAGAATAATTATAATCTTCTTCATAGTAGTCATTAAGTTGCTATATCTGTAACAGACTTAATAACAAGGTAAAGAGTGAATGGGGGAGAAAAAAAATCATTCACTTATCTCATTGGTCATTGTTTCCTATATGATTGGGATGTCTGTGTGGGGAGAACTGAAAATGGAGAATTCCAGCACAGAAGACTATATTGAAATAAGGGAAAGAGAGGTCTGTTCTTGTACTATACTAATGCAGTCTCCTAAGTGGGGTGCATGCACACAGGAGGGTACAAAAGACAATTTGCTGGAGGGAAGAAAATGTTTTTTACACCATTAAAATGAAAAGGAAAAAAACCTGCCCATGTTTATTCCTTTTTTATCTAATCCTCTTTTAATTTTATGTGTGTGTTTTATAAGGTACATAATATATTTATAATTTATAAGGTACAGTAGTGCAGGTACATGCTCAAAACCTTATTACTGATAGGGGTTTGGAAACCCAGAGGACTGGTCTTGCAGGTTGCACCAGATCAGCTCTAAAACTAGAATTAGTGCTGAAACAGCAAAACAGCTGGAGCAGGTAAGTGTCAGAGTAGCTACACCACTCACCATACTAGTGCTAGGACCTGAATATCAGCCCATGAGAAGATCACAGTAAAGTGAATAATCCTCTGAAGGGTGAAGATATGATCACAAAACAAGGAAAATTTGGTTATCTGTTAATGCCTCTTGCACCTCTTCCAAATAATTGCATAAATGTGAGATTCATGCTGTAACAACTCTAATCTGTCTACAGATGATGTTTTAAACCTACCATAGTATTTTCAGCAGACTTTCCTAACTCAAGGTATGACATTCAGTATGGGCTGTATGCTTCTTATTAATGACATTAAGCAAATAGAAAAGCAATTGTTCTAAGAAAAAAGTTTGTTGATGTATAAGAATATGGAAATTGCTGCAGAAGGTAACAATAATTCCTTCGGGTTTATCTTGGCGTTCCTAACAGTATATATCACTTAACTGATGGATCATAACAGCTCATTTAGAGCTATTAGGTCTATTGCATAAATATGTGGTCAAGAGCACTTTAATACACACCACTGTTACTTCAGACCATTACAGCTGCTTTGGAGCTGTCAGCCTAGTTTGTCACAATCTATTTTAATCTGAAAAGAAAAAATCCTAATTACTTTGTAGTTGCTAATGCACAATTTAAGCTGATTGTTTGGTGCCATAGCTGAGCCTTGTTTGAGCAGGGGAGGTGAAATACTATAAAGAACAGGTATCACTACCATCAGACAAATCGCGGGGGACTCAAATTCAGAGTTAATAACAGAGATGCCTGCCTTGTGTTTACAGAGGACAAACAACGAGAAAAGAGAGGATGTGAGAGAGACTTTTTTGTTTAACTCTGTACTCTGCTACTTTAAAAACCTATGAGGAACCATTAAAGCTATGTTTATAGTTAAAAAGCAATATCTGCTTGCTACCCCACTTCCTAGCTCAACTCCCTGCTGCCAGCCAGCTGGGAAAGCTCTAGTGGGAAAGGGGGTGCAGCCCACCTTATCCATTGTAGAAAGAGATTTGGATCTAACCACCACATTGAAAGCTTCCAGGAAAGGAACTCAGTAGAAAGAGCAATGCCACTTTTTCCTGTCTTTTGGACATTTGGCACATTCCATTCCTCCTCTGCCCACAAGAAAAGACAAGTCGTTGAAAGGGTCAGAGGGGGACACAGCCTGAGAGGTAAGAAACGTCTGGGGTTCAGCTGTTTTTAAGCACAGGCAAAGGCCAATATAAATGCTCAGAAACATCAGCTGTCTGTCTCTACAAGTCTCTCTGCTCAGAATGTGATTCTCTATAATCATGTCATTCAAAGAGACTTTTGCTAAGTACTGAGGGAAAAGTGGCGTCCTTTGGCGAGGGGAGGAAAATGCCTGTTGCTGCAAGCTATCCATCATCTTAAAAAAGTCCAAGATGTGCTAAAGCTCCCTAAATTTTTATTCCCAACAGAGCAGGATAAGTTCAGTGTTTTCTTGACAGGCACTCCTCCCATGTCAAAATCTACTTTCCAATACAGTTTTGGAGGCATTCACCTGTCTGCTAAGTTGCATAATAAATAAATGCACATCATGTCTTTATCTGAGAAAGATTTTCTTCTTGCTGCTTTTCCTTTTTTTTTTTTCCTTGCACATATGGGGAAAGCTATGCTCACACACCATCACCCCCCACCCCCTCCACCCCCAGCCAGGAAATAGTCATTTTGAGGCAAGACCTTAAAATTGATGATTTTGAAAGTTTTCCCTATTGCCATGCTGTTCTGCTCCTGCATTCCTGTGGTGCCAACAGATGAAGTTGTAAGCCTGTTCGCCTCCCTGCATCTAATCCTGATACTACTCAGCAGCAGGGAAGGTGGGCAAATGTTCACTAGCAGTTGTTGGCAAAGAAACACAGCAGGATTTAAACTGGATGATGCCACTGCATGTGTAAAACAACCATTTGAGCAAATGCTGCTATAGCAGCATCTTTAACCAGTAAAACAGAATTTGCTGTTAACCTTTTGTTCTCTAGCTAGCTGTGCTGATGAGTTATGATTAATTGTAGTTATGTTTACAAAAAAAACCCAAACCAAACCAAAATCAACAACCAATCAAGCACAGATAAAAGAAAATACGATAAATGCTCGTAGCAGTTGCTGTGACAGACTTTTAGTGTGTTCATATATTACTAAAATAAATTGCAAAAGCAAAATAGGACTAACATTCTGTTGCATTCTGGTAAAATGTTCCATGTTATTTTTCACAAGGTCATTTTTCCCATGAACTTCCTTCTCTTCCTTCCCAGCTTGCACAGCCCAGACTTTAGCTGATGTGCCCCAACTCCAGATTTTCATAGTTTAAACATAGTCATTTTATAGCGTTCTAGGACTGTTCTGAATGAAGACTACCATAATAGTGATTTGCCATGCTTATCCACTATTGAAAAGCTTGAGCTGGGTCACCTACTGTAACATCGAAACTACAGGTCAAAAGCAACCCAATGACTGTTTTTCCCCAGGCCCTCAAATTTCCTTGCTTCTGATAGTTTTTCATAGAGACCATAAGAGCTCCTTCCTCCAGCTTGAGCTCTGTCATTATTTAAAGTTATCACTTTGGTATCTGCAAAATAAAACTTGAAATATCAGCTATCAATGTAGCCAGTGTTAGGAACAGGAATGAACATTTCCCTGTCCTTCCTTGAAGACGATGGGAAAAGACACATCACACAGTCAACCACAATGAGCTATTGCAGTTCATAAGGCCATGCTTAATTGAAGAAATTGCATTTTGGCAATGCTGCTCTACCTACCCGGTGCATTTAACTGAAGCAGGGCTTTCCCATTAGGAAATGTATGCAAGAGCATTTTGTACCTATGCATTATCTCCCTGCATCTCCCAACCCTGAGTCCTAAGCACAGGTTCTGTCCTTTTTGTTGGCTTAGTTTCTCCATCGCACAACTGACACACATATCTTGTGTGTTAGTGCTGGATCACATATCACGAATATGAAAATGTTTAAAGCTTGGAGAGTCAGAAAAACCCTTAAGAGGAGCCTGGGCAAGAGTGCAGTGCTAAATGGCAGGCCCAGCACATGCATCAGAAGATTCCTTTTCTAAACTAAAGTTGTTTTAATAATTTTACTTCAAATCAGCTGATGATTCACATGATCATCCCCTGGAAAAGCAGGGAGATGGATGCAGCAGAACCAGAGCTATCCCTCATAAAGGGAGCTGGTTATGGACTTGCCATCCTCCTTCCCACGTTGCCTAGATGCCAGCTGACATGGGCAAACCTTCAGAGCCACCAGGACAGAGGTGGTGATTGCTCCTACAGAGAAATAGCTGCTGCAGAGTGAAGCCCTATTGCACTTACCTGGACATAGAACAAAACGCACACACATGCTCAAAGATTGATCCACTTGAATGGGAGATACCTGTAGGATTGTGAATTCTGTGAGGAAGCAGTGCAGTAAGGGACTTGGAAGCGGTACAATGAAGCTTAGAAGGCTAAAACAGCACAGCTGCAGACAGCTTTTCCCTTTCATGTGTCAGAAACCATTTCTTTTTCCAATGTTTTGTTAGAACAAAAAAGTTTTGCAGCACAAATATCAGGAGCAAAATTGAGTTGGACAGAATCAGTTGTTCCACTGGAACCTTGTAGGAGAACACCAAACACCTTTTCCTGTGAGACCTTTACACTTCATTTTAGCTGTGCATCCAAGTCTAGGTCAGCAAGATCATAGCAACCATAACATTTAAAAATTACATCCCTTACATGGAGACAAGCTGGGGAAATATTTGTTGAGCAATGAAGTACATTGTTCTTCTATATCTGCACTACCTGGCATTGCATGAATCGCAGCTGGGTAAAACAGGCCTCAGAACTGAATTTCAAGCTTTCCAAAATACAAAACAAGTTCCCTGGTCACACAGATTTTGCTTAAATACAATTTTGTATTTGGCCTTGGATTTTTGAGCTTTACAGTTCAGGTCTATTCTCTCATTCCATTGTATTTATATTTTAAGTTCAATTCTCATGACTTTGAAAGCTTTTTAAAGGTCAGGTGGAGAGAAGTACCAGATATTGCCACAATCACCCACAGTGTAATGCAGTCATTTCATATTGCTTTAAAGCTTTCAAAAAATCATTGTGACTTTTCCTCTTCTTCTCAGAGAATGTAGCTAAAAGGTGAGGGTTAGGTTTCAGAGGGAACAGAAAATAAGCCAAATCCTTTGCCATTAGACGTGGTGCAGGCTCTGGGCGATGTGATGAAAAAGCTGTTGAAGCCCTATCATAGCTCTCATCTCTAGGGTAGCAGCATCCACTCCTGGACACAGCTATTGTGCATTGGGGCAAGTTGTTTAGCCTGGTATTTATTTAATCTTTGTGAAGATAAAGAGGGATGTTCCACTGAGAGCTCTTTTGTTTCACTCTGTATCAGTTCAATAGGAGAGAGTGCAGAGCTAAAGCCACAAGCAATGGTTTGTATATCTTGTAAGTCTCCTAAAGCCTTGTCATCATATGCTGTATTATGTTGTCTTTTTTACTGAGTGACCATTGCTCTATTGTACACCAGCTGCCTTTTTGTGACTTGATGAACCACATTGTAAAAGGCAGAAATCAATATTCTCCAGAAACCAAAACCTCGGAGGGAAAAATGTTTTCCTGCAGCACCATCTTGTGGTCTCTGATTTTAGTACTGAAGGTGTCCCTCCCTCTCCCGGGGCCAGGAAGGTAGAAGGTCTCTCTGCGGACTTGGGAACCACACCCAGCATTCAGCAGCTTCTTTTTTAGCCACAGAGGCACTGAGAGGAGCCTGGCAAAAATGCTTGTGCCCTCGTGTAGCTGACCTGAACCCTAATTGAGATCTTGGGAGGGATAGAAAGGACAAAGGAAAATTGAATTTGGGTCAGCAACACAGAGCTTGATACACGATACAAGCAGCAGCTTAGGCAGTGGGAAAAAGACATTCCAGTCAGAAGTGAAGTAGCCCCATGTGAAATTGCTCTGTAGTATGCTAAGGTCCAGTGGCACAAAAACATGCAAACAAAAAAACAAGGGACCTGAATATTCACTAGTGGAAGCAAGCAGTCAATCTGCTGATCAAAACATCCACCTTTATGTGACAATGACAGTACAGTTCACACCACATGCAGGCCTCTGAATAAATATGTGATTTGACCCTAAGGTGGCAATCTTGACCTTCAATAATAATGAAATAGCTATTATGACATTTTAGGTACAGATGGCAGATATTTAAGCAAGACACATGGCTTGACAGCTATTGATTCAATGCATTGTCAAGCTAATGTAGAAATTAGAATGTAAAATCAGAACTTTTGTCCAACTGAAAAGCAAATCTCCCAGCTTTTTATAACCCCTTTACAGCAAAGCTGCTGCATGGGAAAGGACAGGGCCCATATCCATGCACTGTGCTCTTGACTTCTGTTCCACTAAGGGGAACACAACCCTGCCTGTCACTTTTTCACCTCACCTCCTCTTACAGTACATTTTGCCTACGCTCCTCTTGTTCTGGTGCTGCCAGATACTGTCACCACCAACACATTGATAGCTCACCCTTAAATACAGTTGTTTTATCGGTGCCTGTCCCTTTGTCAGGATGTTGTGTGACATTGAAACCAGTTGTGCTGCCAATGACAGGGAAATGGGAGGAATTCAGCACCCTCCAAATCAAAACCATGAAGCACCATGTGAAAGCCTGACTTTCTCTGGGGTACAGCTCACTCTCCATAATCACTGGCCATGAGGATCTCTGTGGTTTGTCACATGCACAGTTCAGCTGTCACAGAGCCTCAAAATTCATGTAGCAGGAAAATGTTTTTATCTTTGTCAAAATGTCTAAGTACATACTTCAACTTTAATAGACACAATAGAAACAATCAAGAAAGAGCAAATACACATCAGATTTTGAAAGCAAACAGAGCCCTACTCAGTGTCCATCATCCTGCTTCTCCACATAAAAATATTGCAATACTTTTGCTTATGAAATTTTAACCAAATCATCTGTAATACAACGCGTCTGGAAATGATTGCAATGTCAGGCTTTAAAGCTCCTGCATATAGTTACATCTGACCACCAGCAAGTACACTGACAACTTCATGAGATTGCCCATATGTATATTCCACTCACATTACACTTGGATTTTGTGATCCCTTTTTTAGGACTTATGAAACTAAGAAAAATGTTTTAAATGGGGAATTCTGAAAGTACAGAGTTTCTAAGAATCTCTCATAATATTTACTCCCCAGCTTAGGAGTAAAGCTCCATTCCTGCCAGTTGTAGCTCTTGGAAATTCTGCTACATGGACTTCAGAGCCCTAAAGAAAAATGACAAGTGATTGCATTACTATGGGTGATACTGATTTCTACTGTTATTCTTTTAGGTGCTCACTCTTTGCACTCAGCTGTTGAAAACTGTAAATCATTTGTTACTTTTATTTCTCTTACACTACAGGGAAATGGAAAGAACTTGCATTTTGGAATCCCCTACTTGGGAGACAGTTCATCCAAACATAAAAAAAATTCTGTGGTGCAGCGAGACACAGCAGAGAGAAACAACTCCAGAGACAACACTCCTTCAGTCTCCTTGAGTACTTGGTATTTTTGCCAAGCATATCTTTAAAGCAATTGCCCAGCAACAGATTTCCCAAATCCTCTGTAGCCTGGTAAAGAATTAGCTGTTCTGCTCAGCAAGGGTAGCACTACTGAGCTATGGGGGCACGCAATAATGAAACAGAGCCAGCTTCCTCTCACTACCAATTTAATGAGTGACAACAAGCTCCTAATCTCATTCTAAGACTGACCCCGAAACTGAGATGGGCACATAACTGGTATCTTTATATCCCTCCTCAGGGATGCTACAGTACTAAGAGAACAGTGACTTTACTACTCAGGGGTTGCCATGAGCAGTTTGCCTTTCAGCATTACCAGATTTTTGTACAGAAGTATGGAATGACTGCAAGAAACAAGAATGAAAAACTTTTACTGCAAAATCAATAGTATCATCAAGGGTTAACAACACTGTATTACTTCACTACTAGAACAAAACATGTAATTTTCTAGGAGATAGTAAAATAATCCTGGTGTCTTCTGTTTTCTCTTCAAGATCGGGTGCATGTTCCTATACACCAAAAGGAAAAAAAAAAATCCCAAAAATGAGTATAACTAGATTTAGGGACAACTTTACACTTCTACCAAATCAGTACCCTCCCTGAAATAATTCCTTATAGTTTAATGACCTTACTGACACCTTTTTATTTCATTGTGACCTTTAGTAGGCTATAGTTTGGCATGCTCATGTGAAGTAAATAGCATTTCACTCTCAGATTACATTTATTTCAGCAGTCAATTGCTCTTCAGCATTGAGGAAGAATGCCAAGAATGCCAAGATGTGGAGCTATGTGAACACGTCCACTAAAACCCACCCCATCCATACAGAATGACAGGTTTTCTAGTGTCTGTAAATAGATCTGCATCTCCTGAAAACAACAAACCCATTGCTTTTCTCAAGCAACAGTTTGCACATGAGATAAGGAACATTGAAGAGGTAGAGGGCTTTAACCTTGGACTGGAATGTGTTCATGGCTCTGCTGTCAGTTGGCAGCCAAGGACAGCAACTGAGTTCCTGCAAACTCATTCCTTCTCCCACCACAGAAGCTAAAGGTGATCCCTGATAAACAGTGCCTTTTGACAATGTCTACTGGACTGGGAGGCAGCAGGTATTTAGTAGTGCATATCTTTAGTATTCTACACAGACTCATTAGGACAATCCTAAAAGAATACTCCAACGTTAGTTTACCTTCTTTTTTTTTTTGTCCTTAATGTTCTTTCTTAAGTCAGTCTAGTAAATGGCGATGAACCTCTTCATCCTGAGTCTCTTTACCACGTGCTCTTTTTTCCCGTGCTACTTGCTGTACTTTTTTGCTTATCCTTTGTAAAGGATTGATACATGGACTGCAACATATTAAAACAATAGCTGAGAATGGTTGACTTCCAAAGTAGGAATTTAGAGAAGGTCACCTAGACTTTAGCCATGACATCCTAGCTCCAGTGAAAAAACTCACAAAGCTACCATTGATTTCAGGGGCCATCATAAGATTCATCACTGGGACAAAAATTAAGGTGAGGAAAAGCATTTCAATGCTTTTCCCATTTCTTATATTTTCTTCATGAGTTTCATCTCACCTTCTGATTCGTATAGAATCACAGAATCATTTAGGATAGCAAATACCTTTAAGATCATTGATCCCAACCATTAACCCAGCACTGCCCAGTCCACACAAGGCACACACAGGCCTGGGACTCCCCTCACTGCCCAGCTCTTCCTCGGCCAGGACCTCCTGCACAGGCTTGCTTTTCTCATCCCCAGCAGGCAAGGATGGGGAGACAATGCAACCATGACCAGAAATTTCCCTGGTAACCAATCAACAAAATTCTGTGGGCTGCTTCCCACAGGTGTACTAGGGATTCGGCAGAAAGGAATGAAGACTGTTCTAGTTTTATTTTTAAAATCTACACAATATTATTCAAACATAGCACTATTTAACTGCACCTGAATTTTTCTAACCTCAAGTGTTTTAACCTACCTGTCCTTGCATGTGATTCTTAATGAAGACTACCAAAACTGAGAGGAGTAGGATAGGACAGCACAGTTATGGACATAGCAAAAGCATCAGAGAGCACAGCTCCAGACAGGGAATACTGTGTTGATAACACACAAGGGAAATTGCCAATTGGCAGGGAACAGGTACATGTAGATTCTGCTTCCTGCATGAGAAACACCATTGGCAGGAGGCAAACACAGTTTGTCTGTGGGGATGTGGAAATAACAAAGCCTGAAAAATCACTGGTGTTGATCAAGTGTGGCAAGGAGAGGAGTACTCAGCTCCCTCCATAAATTTTACAGGAATTCCATGCTCCTGCATGTTCTTGGTCCGGCCATGGTATAGGATGACCTCTGCCATCCTAGTCCTGGGCATCTCTTGACAACAGACACCTCTAGCTACACAGCACCTGCCACAGCTTTCCAGGCCTTTCCCTAGTCACCCAGGTTTGCTCGCTCTCTCTCTCTCTCTCTCTCTCTTTTTTTTTTTTTTTTCAATTTTTAATATAAATATAGACTCTTACAGGAAACCTTGGAATTTGCCCTAGAATAGGCACAGTGTAGTTAAACAATTATCCCAAATTTCATCAGCAAAGACCCTCTTTTTTATTTTTGGTAACTCTAGGGAACAATTTTTATTTTTGTGAACACCCATTGCAGTACAGATGTGACACTGTACATAGGACTGTCTCAACAATGACTGTATAATGTTGAAAACAAAAGAATTTTCATCCAGAGAGAAAGTTTTTGGCTTATTAAAGGAATGCTTTCCAAAGCTCTGTCAACTATCTCTAAAACTGGTAAAACTCAAAAGTTACAGTGTGATAGGACTGCACTTTTCCTAGAACACAAATATATGATGTAGAAAATATAAATCATTTAGCATCTGGTTAATTACTGCATTAAAAAGCAAAGCAAAAAACCAAGTCATAGCAGAAGAGCAATATTTCTAGTTTCACTGGCTATAATCATTTAAACATTAATGTGAATTCTCTCAAAACGAACACATATTAATTCATTTTCCATAAAATTTATGATAATTTCATGTGACTCTTTGCCTCCTGTTTTCAGAGTCACTGATGACTCAGTGCAGCTATCTGTATGCTGAGCATCAGCTGTTGAGCACAGTCTAAGATGTAATGTGGAGATTTTCACAGCAGGTTTTGTCAAAATGTGGAACTCCACAGCAAAGAGCCATCTGCTAAGCAGCCTCATTAGTAAAGTCTACATGTGTGTGCATACATGCACAACATATATGATCCCACACAGACTACTGTATCTTAATAGAGCAAAAGTTTAACATGTGGAGGAAAAATCTTCACTAAAAAGACAATTCTGTCATATTAACAAGTTCTGTCATATGAATGGCTGTAGCATCAGCCATTCAACACGAACTACTACCTTAAAAAATAAAGCACAGTTATGTTAATCCATTCCATGTCAGTTTAATGATTTTGATGTTGTGGAGCTTATATTCTCCCTGTATCCTAAGAACAAATACACATGCTGAAACTCCTCACAATATCAATCACTAAACTGCTTGCATAGAACTCACAGGCTGTAATGTGCCCTCCACATTAAAAAAGCCCATGCTGCATGGTAAAAGCATTAGAGATAATCAATTCCCAAGCACACTCACAGCCCATCTCCTTTTCTCTATTCAGGCCTAGTACTTTGTTCTTCCCTTCCATGCCTTACTGTGTAACACCAGGTTACTGGAGGGACTATGCCATTGTGTTTTATGTGCAACTTCCCAAGCAAGTGAAGTAAGATTAAGTCCAAGTCTTTTATATCCAGGTCTTTAGCAAGAGTACTGGGGAATTAAATCACCTTTCTTTTCCTTAAACCAAATTGACTCTCTGTTTTATGTAGCTTCAAAATAGAAGAGTGTTGCCCTGAATTTTGCAGTTCTTCGATGTTTTCATTCTTCTGTAACAGTTTATCACACATTCTCTGTAAACATAGCCATGTTTTTGTAACTGTATCCTATTGTTTGCATTCCTTTCTCCTGGGCAGAGAAATCTGATGGATAATTCATTTGACCAGTGTGATGGAGAGGTGGCTGTTTCTTCCTCCAATCCACTGTGGTTTCTAGAGGATATAAAATAAAGTGCGAGGCCAGTCCTGCCCAGTTTTTTGACCCGCAGTCCGGACTCCTCTCTTCAACGTGTCTGCGTCTTTCTTTCGTGTCCCCAGTGACAGAAGGGCTCATCTTTTATGTTTGCACATTACATTAGTTTCTTGCCTTTTTCCCCCCAATCTTTCCTCCCCTCACCTACTTAAAAGATGTCAGTTCTCAAGATTTTCACCGTTTAGAAACAGTACTTCATAAATTTGGTCTCTAACACTTACCTTCTCTGCAAAAATGCACAGCAACAGATTGGTAGAAACCCTAGAGTCAAAAATCCTCCTCCAACAAGCAAAATCAGTCGAATGGCCAGCTGCACATCTGTAGAGTCAGCAGAAGTTTGCATTAGGCACTGAGGGTCAAGTGGCAGAATCAGGCTCTAGAATAGACATCTTTCTGGCTGTGAAGTCACAGCCACGTTGCTACTTTGCTTTTACAGATGTTTTGTCAGCAAAGCTCTGACAGCCCTCACATCTTTAGACTTTAGTAAATACCAAGGAAAATTGCCATCTCTCAGGTGAATTTAAAGTTGGACTCAATGATCACAAGGGTCTTTTCTAACCTAAATGACTCTTGATTCAGCAACACGATTCATCAAAAAACTTAAGAAAGAATTGGTCTCAAATTTCACTTGAGTTTGTTAAGCACAAGTGTTTATTTAGTTTCAGAGGCAACTGGGCTTTGAGTGAGCCCAGGGCATGGGGCAGGGTTGAGTGGGGGGAATAAATAATAATTAAAAAAACAAAAGTCCTTTAGGAGCTGTTTTTAGAATGGAGGCAAAATCTTTCAAATGAATTCTATTTATCTACTTCAGTTCATAACTTCTGTAGCATTTTCTTAAAGCCTCATTTTATTCCCAGTGAAATTCAATAAAACCTCCCAATGAGAAGAATCATTCACTATGCAGCCTGTGACCATCTTACAAACACAACTGCCATGAGTCTAATGTCTGCTAAGTGCTTCTATTTTGTCAACAGACTGCTACAAGGCAAGCAGTAAGTGCCTGCATTTTCTTTGGACATATGCTGTACATCCAGGAGCATTTAAGGAGCTCATTAATCTATGAACAAATAATTCTGTAAAATAGTCAGCCCTTGATATTGATGTCCAAACAAAAAGAGCTTAACTGGAGTGAGGAATCAAGTAGCCATAGCTGAATAAGCATATTTAATTTTAAAATTTGCTTGAGTATGTATCTTAAAGAGCAGAAGAGCTATAATTTTCACTGTAAAGCTTTTCTTCTTGCTGTAGTGAAGTGTCTTCTATACATAAGCTAAAGGACCAAGGCTGGGAAGAAATATTATTAAAACATTTATTTTCTGTAATATGCCCCTAACTAACAAACATTCTTATGGCATCACACTGGATAATACTTTCTTCAATCAAAAATTATCTAGTAGTAACTACAGCTGCCTCAGCACTGGAGTGTGGAGCTGCTCAATCACAAGAAAAATTTCCAAGTTTGATCCTGACCTCAGCTTGCTTTTGAACTAGCACAAACAAGAGAAAGTGAATTCATCTGAACTGACAAGTAACCTTGGGGTTTCATATCTTTATTAAGTCAGCTCTTCCTGAAAACTGGATATCACATCTAAAGTCAATGGAGGTATGCTGAATTGTATCAGGAAGACTTAAACTGTTAAGTTCTAGATTATGGTTTATTTTTACTAACTTAACATCCATGTTTGGTAAGATTACTTATGTCTGAAAACCCTTTCTGCTAAATTGTTCATTGTTTGTCCTCGGGAAAATTCAGAATTTAACTGGACACAGCCCCTGAGAAACCTGTTGTAGCTGACACTGGTACAGCAGGGAGGATTAACTATATGTTTGTGAGAGGTCCCTTCCACACCCAATAATTCTGTCTCAAATAAAATGCCTCTACAGTTTTTGCATTTTTCAGTTTGTTGAAGCAACCTCACCATGAAAAGCAACAATGGTGTCTAGACAGCTATACAGACAGGAAACAGTTTTGATAAAAATTAAGATTTGACACAAACCTTTCAGAGACAGCCATGGACTTATATGCAAAGATAGGATCTACAAAAATAGGTTTTTTACATTCTTTCATAAGAGAAAAAAACCCCATGCCCACTAAGTCAATGTTCAAAGGAAAAAAGGAAGGTAAAATGTAATGTTAAGGCTGGAATTTGATAACACAGAACACAGAAATTTTGGTTGCAAAAGACTTGTGCAGATCATGCAGATTAACCTTCCTCCTGAAGTAAGGCCACCACCAATATGAGATCAAGTGAGTTGTGTCTTTGTCTATCCAAGTCTTGAAAACCATCACGGATGGTGGCTCCATCACCTTTCTGATAAACATTTTTCCCCCAATGTTTGAGCTAAATTTCCCAAGCACCAATTAGTAGCAATTCTCAGTTGTTAAATCATGTGGTTCTTCCAGGAAGAATTTGTGGCTTCCTCATCTTTGTAACTTCCCTTCTAAACAGTCTTCAGTAGCTATTAATTAAACAATTAGCCTCCTCTTCACCACGTAAAATACCCAGTTCCTTCACCTTCTATACACAGCACTTCCATGGAGTTACCAGTAAATTTGAATAATCCCTCGCTTTCCACAAACAATTTACTTAATTTTTTGTACTAACACACGACTATGTTTATTTGTATGTCACTTATTCTCTGCTTCTGCTGGGCTTGACAAGATAACCAGAAAATTTTCTATCAATGAATTATTTTCTTTATTAATATATGCCTGAAGAAATACATGCAAGCTTACACTTTCTTTAAAGAGAGGGTGTCCTGGAAAGCTAAAGGTATAAACAGCAATGAGACCTGTGCTGTCTGGCCAGGAGCAGCATCTGGCTCAGGGCAGTAACCCAGAGCAGCACACTCACCATCTCTCACTGGCAGGTAGCACTGCATATCCTGGCCAATTTTGAAAGGACAGCAGTGATTCTTTGAGCATTCAGACGTGTTAAGGCCTTCTACATGACAAGGAGTTAAGAGTCGATCGTTGCTGAGGCGGCAAGCTTTAAAAAGAGAAAAAAGAATAGATTAGGTAAGATGTCTGTTCTAGGAACAATGCTCAAGTAGAAGGAAGTCATCACTTTGGTGTCTCTAGCATGCTTTGATAGATTAAGTCTGCCAGAAAACAGTATCATTGACTTTAATGTATGTTCTTTCCCAAAACCTAATCAATTTTTATATTGAAATTAGCAGAAAAGCTAACTCAAGTAATAGAAAATCTTTAGTAATTCGTTTCTGTAAGAAACCATTGCAAAGCTGAATCTAAACACCATTGTGCCACTTTTTTGTACTTACATTTGTAACGTAAGTGAAAAAGACAAACTGAATTTTCTGACTGGACTGTTTTCAATTAAAAAAAAAACCTAGAAATTTAAGGCAATTTTTTGGAAGGACTATATAGCAACTAACCATTTCTAGCACTTATTATTTGTTTCCACAAGCAGCTGAAAAACAGCTGATAGGAAAAAAACCCCATGAAATCCAATCCAGTTATTGAAAAAGGTATTTAAGCAATTTTTGAGATTTTCTATTTAATAGCAGATTTATTGATAATCATGAGATTCTCTGTGGGAGCCTCTTAAATGTGTAAGATAGTTATAAATAGTAGATGTCTCTGTATATTTAATTCCTATAAAACATTGTATCACATCCCTTATGTTATACAGCAGCTGCAAAGCATCATTTGGTTCCAACAACACCCCCAGGATTGGCGGTGTTGTCAGTCTCACATTTATCATAGACATTACTGGTAGCCAAATTCAGTTTTCTAAATGGGGGATGAGGCTCTTCACCAGTCCTCTGTGCTTACTTAGGGCTCCATGTGAGCAATAGTGGGGGAGGCACACTGATACTAAAGCAAAGCAGAAACATACCAAGTGAAAAGGGATATTTCTGCTTCTCCTTCCTATTGGTCTGTGGTCCAGTTATAGAACCAGGCCTGCAAATTTTATGTATAACAAACCTTTTCTGTACTCACAGTCTTTCTTATTGATATCAGAAAATTAGCATTGTGATTTCTGTCTCAATAATTTTATGAAATAGTGTAATTCTTGTTAATTAACTTCAGCAGTCCAAGGTTGAGTGGACCAGTCAAATCTAGCAGTCCTGGAGCCTTCCCTAGCCAGTAGAAGTGAGAGAGGCCCCAGTGTGGCACAAAATCCTTCTCCCATTTAGGCTGTGCCAAGTTCTCTTTTCTCTCTGTGTACATGGGAACACTAGAAAACTAGTTCAGATGCGATACAACGAAGCTAGGCAGGGTGGGTCCCATGCCAAATTTTCCGGCACAGTCCAGCATAATTTGAGCATTTCCAGCACAATCACATCACTGGTGATGGAGGGTTTTGTAGGAGGGTAGTAACAAACAAATCTGTGATTGTTTCAAAGAGGCATTTAGCAATACCATTTCCAACGGCTCTAGTGAGTTTTACAGTATTAGACTGAGGGTTTAAAATTAAATTAACATTAAATGCTGACAGGTAGGGGTGGGAGAATGGACCGGAATTGAGGCAGAAGTGGGAAGGGAAGAGAGAAACAATGCTGCAGTGGTGAAGTGACACTTACTCATTGGCCTGAAGAAGCTTAAGAGAGATTCAAAGACACCTTTCACTGTCATGTTCAGTTTGCTGGGTGCCTCTTCACTTTGTTCTAAACCATGCTGAATTGGTTCTGCAAGATCTGAAAGTTCATAATGATTAGCTTATTACCATCAAAAATATCTGTAATTAATTAAAGCAATGACATTTTCATACTGATTAACACTCATTAGGAAGGCATTTACAGTCATCAGGAACTGCGTCTACTGATGGCTAGCAAGGTTAAGCACAGATGTCTTTCTGTTGTATTCACTTATATTGCTTTAAATTGCTCCATGAACCACAAAGAGTAAAGAATTGAAGCTGTAAAATTTAAATGAAAGAATCCATTCAGGTGGAAATTGTCAAGGATAAAAAGCCCTGCTGTTCACCTATGAGGTGCAGGTTACATGAAAATGCTTTACTGTATCTATATTTCTCTTATGCACACAAGCAGAACTTTCAGCTTTTTAGATAAAGATCAGATGCCAGCTAAAACACAGAAACATGGTGAAAGGCAGCTTTATCACATACAACCAAACATGCATCTATCCCAACATCTTGTTTCAGACAGTGACCTACTGCAGTTACACAGAAAATAGCAAAACCACCCTAAATACAGAGGTACTTCAGTGTTTGTACAAACCTTACTGATTTCTTTCTCTAGGCCTTCCCAGCCATTTACACTATTCTGAAAAATGTGGCATCAGTAAACCTTGCTGCCTCCCTACATATCTTTTTCATTAAACAAAAAGTACAAATCACAGTGGGGCTCCATTGGCAATCAACCACTCCTCAATGAGGGGGGAAAAAAGAAACCCAGTATTCCCACCCGCTTGCCTTTTTTCTCCCCATGAGACAACCTTACACCATCACAACGTTAACAGCTTCCAGTGATGGAGTTTGCTGAAAGTCATTTCATGGTGTTAAGAGTTCCTGGTGAAGAGAAGTGGGATCACAGCCTAACCAAAAACTAAAGTATTGAACAAATCCATATTTTTTTTCATAATTCTTCAGCCAACAGCATCAGGAGCATTAATTCCCTATTTGTCCTGGGGCACAACTTGCCTCTTCTGTGCCATACAAAACTCCCTTGGGAAAAAGAAGCATTAGAGAGAATTGAAGGCATTGTCTATACAGAGAGTCTGAAAAGATCACCTAATAGAAATGTGACCACCAAAGCTCACACAAACAGTTATGTCATGGGGACACTCTCCCTGCCAGTAAACAAGACAGAAGAACAGAAGGTTTTAAAGATTTTGTAATTATTTCATAGGAAGTTCATGAGATGAGGCTTCCAATAACCAGTTTGGTAAGAGTTATCTGAAAACCATGGCTTCTCTACACATTACTCTCTTGTGTGAGGGTTTAAAGAGACACAAGCCATATACATAGGTTTAATGGGCATTGCTGTACCTAGCACATTTATATGGATGTTAAGAGCTCACACTCACACCCACCTCCAGCCACCCTGGAAACCTTTTACAGTGACACAGCAACTGCCAGCCTTTCACCAAGAGCTGGAGAAGCAGCCTCTGAGGGCTGGTTTCTCAATGCACTAAGGGTCAAACACAAGCACGTGTGCACTGATCCTTTACACATGTCAGGTGACCAAATTAAACTTCTGTTGTTAGTGGAAGTTATCAGAAAAACATCTTGGCTAATTATTTTGAGTCATCTGCTGTAGTAAGCAAATAGATCAGTTCTCAACAGACTGTAAGAACACCTTTAACAATACACTAAAAACAAGTTAAAGTGAGGAAAAATAGAAGAACCGATAATCACGGAAAAAATAGAAATATCTATGATCAACTGTAAAATAAAAGCAAGATGCACTGACAAGGATGAGAGAAGCAGCATGTATTTCTTGTACAGATGCACACAGGTAAATGGGAACTATAGTTGCAGGAAGAAAAATATTTTGCTCTATTTATCCAGATCAACCTGATCTGGATTAATTGCTTGTAATATTTCTCAGTACTTTTCAATCATTTCCAAGACAATAAAACTGTAAATTTCTTGCTAGTGAAAGCATTTGCTTCTTCTTTGAAAATGCTGTTCTCCTTGCAATACTCACAGGAATGGATGCTACAAAGCAGTAGCAGGACCATGAAGAGCCACACTCGACGGGTGCCAAAGGGCAGCATTACTGCAATAAAACCAACAGCAGTAATAGGTACAGGATCCCGCATGAAAACAATTATTGATCTTAGCTTCATATTTATGGATTAGAACAAACCTGACAGCTGATCACTGCACAGTGGGACTGCCTTTTTCTGCAAGACAAAGGAGGCCAGCCATTGAATATATATGTGTGATAGGCAATAAATGATTTTGGAGAAATGATTCATTTAAATAGAGTTTAAATGAAGGCATCTTGTTAACAGAGACTAGCCAAAAAATTATATCTCGGAAGTGTCCCAGAGCTGGACACCTGGCACTTAAAAGATCATTTTTAGCTAAAAATTTTAATCCAATTCAATTAACACAATCAGGACTGAAGAATGAAAATTTTTTTTGGAAGCTTAAAACTGAATTCTATGTTAGTTTGTTGAATTCTTCAGTCTTTTTAAAATTGTAGCACAGGAAGTGCTTTGGATAACATTTTTTAAAAGTGGTTCAAAATTGTGTTATGGATGAAAACACTTTTAGAAATTCCCTGGTGATTCATAGTAATTTAACAGCAGGTTTTAGCTGGCTTTTTTAGCCCCAACCAACCCCTGATGACTGCTTTGCCAGATGCTCTATTTCACTTTGCTTGTCCCTCCTGTTTTACCCTAAAAAGATCTTTTTTCAGTTATTACCACTTAGTTGTTAAAACAGTTTAAACCTAGAGAATTATCTCTTAGTATTGGTGAGGGGAGAACCCCATTTTTTGAAGTGCTGTAAAGGGAAAAGACTGTTTCACACTGATATTGCCCTTCTAAGGGTCAGTTCTCTCTGCACTCCTGCTCAGTGAGGAAAGCTTCCCTGCCCTACGGTGTACCTGTACAATAGAGGAATATTCAAATACATTCTGTCCCATGGAGAAACTTTACTTTGGTACTGTGGAATTACTTCTGAAGAGTACAAGAATCATGTTTTCCAAGATACTTATTAAAATCTAATACCATTCATGACAAATTGGGAAAACGCTTCCAGGCAGAAGAAAAATGAGGAAGATAAAATTTTTGTTCTTGCCAATACTTACTTCTTTTGCTGTCTCCTCCACCCCTGCTGGAGCAGGGTGCTCCCACCTCCCCAGGGTGCAGCAGCTGCAGACTGGCTGCACACAGCCACGGCATCCATGGATCCACAGCACGTCACAGTGGGCTCCCCATCACCACCACCCAGTGCAGGGGCATGGAACAGGACAGATCAACAGAGGGGCCAGAAAAAACCTAAAAGTGTTTTGGGAAAAATCATGCCCCCCAGAGGCTGTTAGAAAGCCTCAAAGTCTTCTAACGCACCAAGTTAAAAACAAGTTTATAGTCTTTACCAATCACTCTCCAGTGTACAATACAGAAAGACCACCTGATTGTACAGACCAAATAAAAGATATGTCAGGAGATCAAAATACACTTCTCTCAAACCAGAAAGTTTGGCCAGAGTGCTTAAGTTAGAGCTTCTCACTAACCCATGATAGGCGAATTAATTAGGTAACAGCATCATCCCATTGCTTCACCAAATAGTTGCACACTTGAAGCACAGATCTGACACGTGTCTTAGACCAGGAAAGCCAACCACGTCCTGAGCTACATCGAAGCAATCATGGACAGCAGGTTGAGGGAGGTGATTCTGCCCCCCTACTCTCACGAGACCCCCACTTAGCACACTGCAACCAGCTCTGGAGATCTATCCTGATTTCAGCTGGGTTAAATTTTCTTCTTTGTAGATGGCACAGTGCTGCTCTTTGGATTTAGTATGAGAATAAAGTTGATCTGAGGCCTATCCTGATTTCAGCTGGAGCAGTGCTTGCTCTCAGTCAGGGCCTTTTCAGTTCCCATGCTCTGGCAGGGAGCAGGTGCTCCACAAACCAGGAGGGAGCACAGCCAGGACAGCTGACCCTGACTGGCCAAAGGGATTTTCCACACCTGGGAACACCATGCCCAGTAAATAAACTGGGGGGAGTTGGCCGAGATGCCAACACTGCCCAGGACTGGGCTGGGCATTGGTCAGTGGGTGGTGAGCAGCTGCATTGTGCATCACTTGTTCCCCTTGGATTTCATATCTCTCACTTCTTTTCATTACAATTATTATTGCTATTCTATTTTAATTATTATTGTATTAACCCATGATTTTTACCCTGACTTCCATTCCCACTGGGAGGGTGAAGGGAAAGAGGGCACTGAGTGAGTGAGCAGCTGCGTGGTGTTGCTGGCTTGGGTTAAACCACAAGACTCCAAGGTAAGTAGGACATGGACCTTTTCAAGCTTGTCCAGAGGGTCATGAAGATGATGAGTGGAATATCTCTGCTGGAAAGACAGGCTGAGAGAGCTGGGGTTGTTGAGCCTGGGGAAGGCTCCAGGGACACCTTAGAACCCCTTCCAGTACCTAAAGGGGCTACATGAGAAAGATGGGGACTGACATTTTAGCAGGGCCTGTGCAATAGGAAAGAGGTAACAGCTTTAAACTAAAAGAGGGTCAATTTAGACTGGATTACAAAGATGAAGTTTTTTACAATGAGGGTGGTGGGGCCCTGGCCAGGCTGCCCAGAAAAGCTGTAGCTGTCCCACCCCTGGAGGTGTTCCAGCCAGCTTGGATGGGGCTCTAAACAATCTGGCCTAGGGGAAGGTGTCCCTGCCCAAGGCAGAGAGGTTAGAACTGGATGGTCTTCAAGATCCCTTCCAAACCATGCCATTCTAGGATTCTACCGTTTCCAATCCTTTTATTAAGGAAAGGCTCTTTGAATAGACTAGGAAAGCATTTTTAAGATATACAGAAGCCTGAAGTAAATGCAGATGTCACAAAATCAGCAGTTCTCCAAACAGATGAGCTGCCTAAAGCAGTTGCAGTTTGCTACAAAAGCCATCTGAACTGATAAGTGAGCCTGAAAAAAAGTTATATATTCACATGCAAATGCTTTTTCCCCCTCATTTCAGTTAATTGCATAATGAGTTTAAAGGGTGGCTCTCTTTAATCTCATTTGTATGCAGCATTAGCTTCCTAAAATAAGCAACAATATATAGTAACCTCAGTTTCATTGTTTCATTCTATACCCAGACTAGACACAACCATTCCCAGCAGTACCAATGAGGAGATACTTGGAAATGTCAAACGCACAAGCCTTCATTTTCTGAAGCATACAATTTACAAGCAAGAAAGATTTTCCATGCTGATTTATCTCATCCAGCACGGCAGATAGTGAAATGCATTTACAATGTAAGACTTTTCAGACTACTCAGAATCAGAGAAAATTGTCCCCTCCATTTTAAGTTGACTAACTGATTTTATTATATTTAGGACTTTATTCCCCTTGCTATAAGCGTAGTTTACCCCTGAGGCTCAACCTGAGTTCACCAGCTGAAAAAGCACAGCCAAACCCAAAGCCACCCCAAGTATTTGCTATACCATTTCTGCAACAGTTAAGTTCTTAGCGTTTATAGACTACATCCATGTGATAATTTTTTCCTTTAAATTAACTGCTTTTATTGGAAAGCATTTTCTTATATTCAGTGCAAAATCGTAAGAAAACATCCTACTGAACTGTCAGCAGATACACAAAATTATCTGATTGTTGCTCTTTCTTATTATCCAATTCCATACAGTACTCAAAGCACACAAAAATTACTGCTTTAAAGTCTATTGTAAAGAAATTTTTAAACAATGTAAAAACAACGTAATTATGGCAACTGACTCATCTGGTTCTAATAACAGATGTTTCACATTGGTCATGATGAATGACCTTTGTAACTCTCAAAGTACAAATGTGATACATTTAAAAAAATTGTTACTAGAAAAACCAGTCATCCCCCGATGCAGGAAAAAGATCCACAATCCTCTGTCAAAGACTCATAATGCCAAAGAGTAAAGAGCTGTTTCTGTAAATCACAGCATAGAAATCTGATGTGAAAGCCACACTGCACTTAAGTCTAATGAAACTCTGGCAAGGAGAACCTTGCAATCAAACTGGAATCTATTCAGAACATTAAACTCAGGTCTAACCTCACCTTTCCTAACATATATATCTTGCCACTTTTTACTCTTCTGTAGCCACCAAAACCAGTAACACATCTCCCCCCACCCCTTAAGACACGTATTCCACTGCAAGCCTTGCTGTTCTGGAAACAGAGAAAACCTTTAACAACATGCAGGATAAAAATACTTGAGACCCATCTTTTCTCTTGCAGATTAGCACAGAATGTAGCAGAACTGTACAGCAGGGTTCCTGAAGTGACTGAGGAATACTCACAGGAAGCTTATGTTTTCCCTTTAATATTCAATACTGAAAGGTTTTGCAGGGAAATGTACTGCAGTTGAGGAAAAAAATGCTCCTTCACAGCAAGTGCTCCTAGGAAGAAGCAGGGTCTACACTCAATACCACATTCACAATACTTAATGTCCTTCCTGGATTGTGGAAATAAAGCACGGTACACAATATTTGAGATTAGAGACAAAAAAGGTTGAAAAAGCTCATCAGTAACTAATTCAAATAATTTCTGTATTCAAGAAATGAAATGTAGTATCTTCTTGAACTAATGAGAGTTCATAACGAAGAGATTTTTGTTCCAAAAAAGCTGTATAAAGAAATTTTTTTTTCCTTGACAAAGTTTTAGTAACAATTCTGAAGATCTTAACTCCCCACCACCATTAACAAAAACACATTCAGAAAAGAAACACAAGCTTTCTACTTTTATAAGCATTTGTTAATTCATAGGCTTTGAGCTCAACCTTACCAAATTTAGACTTTGGCATGATTCACAAATACCTCATTCTTTCAAAGAACTTTATTTTAAAAATAATTTTAATTCATTAGAGCATACTTTATAATAGTTACCAATAGGACGGACCTGAACTCAAGCATCAGACATTTGTTGCACTTTCAAGTTTTGTAACAACATGACTTTTCAAAATAAAAGTGTACATTTAGATTCACAGTTTAATTGGTTGAATTTTAATAACATTTAAAACCACTGGAATATGAATTGAAAGGGATATATGTTAAGTACACAAATACTGAAAAAGGTCATAACCCCCAAATCCAGTTGAAAATGGAATGCAGCCAATTAGTCAGACTGTAGTTTAATAATTTCACATTTACCCGAGTTAGCACCTTAGTGAACTCAACCACTGAATGTGAGAAATGAGTGCAGGTAGTGTGACCACTCAACAGGTACTGTATCATTCCATGAGGAGACTGTGTCTTCTTGAGCATTATGTGCTGTATTTTTGAAAACTGGTAATATTTGAGACTTTTCTATAACGTGTAAATAAACAATGGCTACAGTTAAAGTCTAAACAAAGAAATACTTTCTACTTTTTGTCAGTTGAGATTTTTTTAAAGCAATCATTCATAAGGATTGCATTGACATCAGTTAGCAGAGGAAGATCAAACTTTATTGAAACTGCTTGCATACAAAATATATTGCACTATAACCAAACAAATGTCAACATAAAATCCAATCTGTTGTAGCTAATATGTACAGAGAATATTGCCCAAGAGCAGTTACATTACAAGGTCAGTCTACCTTGGTTAATTATCTACAGTATTTTAAACCAAACAGCTTACAGATGATGTGTGCAAGCTACCAATTTCTGTTTTCAAATACTATACATTCCCAAAATAAATAACTAGAAATCAACATTAATGTTTGGCAATACTTTTTAAGACATTTTTATATTTGTTAAATCATGTGCAGTTCGTTGCCAGTTTTAGTATGCTCACCTGTATGCAAGGAAAAAAAAGAATGAAGAAAGCAAAGAAACAAAACTCACAAAATACATCAGAGGCAAGGTCAAGTTTGTACAATTCTGTACATAAACAGTGGCTCTCCTTCTGGAGTAATCTGAATAAAAATGGATTAAAGTGAAGGTCCTTATGCAGTTGTGCCCAGTAAGTTTTATGTGTGATCAGAAATGAAAGAAAGCACAGCTCCTCCCACCACTTCCCACCCTTCCCTGGTGTCCAGCTGTACTGCGGATCAAATTCTGTGACACTTCCAAATTGGCTGGTAGTTAGGACCTCGTAGCTCAAAATATGATGAACTTTTGTTTTACCTTCAGTATCTCCAACTACTGTAATTGTACTTGCCAGGGCATTACTTGTGGTGATTTTCTTCCTACCTCTCCTGGAATAGCCCCCAAATGAAAATGAGCAATTCAAAAATTTTGGGAGGATGAAAACCATCAATGCTTTAGGCTGGTCATCTGGCCAAATAGCAGGCACACATTACTAGCTTGTGAACATGTTACACTTGTTCCCTCAGTAACAACGAGTTTTTTAGTTTTCCACAATGGAAAGATTTTTTTTAAATTTTTTTTTTTTAGAAAAAAAAAGCTTCTGTACTGCCTACAAAGAAAAAAATTACACCCCTTTTTCAATAACACTATTTGCCAAATCCTCAGTGCAAAATAAATTTCCTATTCTTATAACTGCCTAACTGAATGTTTATGTAAGGAAAAAATTATGGAAAGCATGCACTTGTCTATAAAGTACTAACGTCTGACAAGGATTGCTACATATATTTTACATTTAGTGTTACCAACTCATCTTCCCTGATTTCTGCATCCAAATATAATATTCCTACCTGCCAAGATATAAAAAAGGCACAGATCATACAACTTTTTTGCTAATGAAAATGACAATTGTTACATCACACAGATTTCAGGGTCCACCAAAATATTGAAAAAGGTGGACCAGAATGTGAACTGACACAGGACATAAAACGACATAGCATTTCATGAAGAACTGGTAAGTTAGATTGAAAACAGAAGCCAATTTGATTACTGCAAACACTATTTATTCTGAAAATTGAAATTGAGCAGTGAATTTGACCCGATGTGTTAAAATGGTACAACTGAACAGAAAGTTTACCAATGCACAGCTCAGTATTTTTAAAACAAACAAAAAAGAATCTTTCATTGTTTGAACTGCAATATGTACTTGGAAGCGATTTTCGGAAGTTCGGGTATTTTTATGCAAATATTTGAATAACTTCTTATTCTGAAAACAACTGCATACTGTTGATGTTAAAAAAGGCTAACAGAGAACATATGTTCATTTCATGCCCTGCGCCATCTTGCCTACTATTTGTCTTTGGCCTAACAAGTTTCTCTAACATGGAATAGGAATTACTGAAACAGTATAGGAAATATGACTTCAGAATTATGCAGTTTAGGGGACTCCGTTCACCAGCGGCTGTTGGGCGTCCGCGCTGTCCGTCTTCTCCTTCTTCGGGTTCCGCTCCTTGCCCGTGCGCAGCCGGCTGCCTTCGCTCGAGGTATTCTGTAATGTTTTAGTGTGGACACTCCTTTCATTATTGCAGTCAATTCTGATCTGGAACAATTCAGAGTTATATAAAGCATTCTCCTCCTTTCCTCCACCCCTGGGCGTTTGCTACCTTGGCCGTCTGGGAGGAGCAAATAGTGCTACACCCTCGTGGCTTTGTTAAATGCATCCAGTTGAAATGGAGGATGTAAATTCTCTTCTGTTAAAAAACGCCACATATTTGTGACCTAAAAAAACCCCTGGTCTACCTAGCCTTGGAAGTGAAAAAAAAAATTCTGGTGTCTGTGTAAGAAAAAGCTGAAGAACTAATATCAGATGGATCTTTGAAACATCATTTCAACTTATAGCCATTCAATTTTCTACTCTTTGAATGCAAAAACCCCTCAAAAGACACTGAATCATTTCACGGCAGCATTTCTAACACTCAAAAAATTTCCTCAGCCCTTTTTGAATCTGAAAAAAAGATCCATTTAATACACTCAAAAGGCTTTTGCAACCTTTTTAAGTGGTCATAAAAATTTCAAGAAAGCAAATTTTTATGCTTGTAAAGGGGGTAAATGCTTTATATATTAAAATGTTTTTACAACTTGATCAGCTGTTTCAACATGACAAATACTTATTTTCTTTCGTCATCTCATCCAAATCTCAGAGCAACAGATAAAACCCCCTATGATTTAAATGACTTTAGTGTTTTTTTGCTCAGCACCACAATTCCTCACTGCCTACTTCAAACTTTGTTAGTTAATTACTGATTTAACTATAAAACTTGTATGGCTGTAATTTTTCTTTTGCCATGTTCAATTGTTTGCATTTCAGATGCATATTCAATTACTACACCTTTAAGTTCAGCACTCCCACTCGGAAAACTAAACATTTGGTCACTTTCTTGACCATTTTGTCCCTTTCTTGACCAGGTTTTCTAAAAACCAAGCCAAGAGTCATCTCTATCTCCCATTGGAACCATGACTCCTGGTAACACCATGCAGAAGGCAGCAACTTGCAGCTGCTCATTGTTTCTTCCTCCCAACATAAATCATCCTATGTGGTAAGAAATGGTAGAAAGTTTGCATGTTATCATTTGAAGCAAGAACAGCTTCCATGTGGGGAAACATAATATATATGCATAAAGTATCAGCCTGATAACTTTATGAAACAAAACACTTGAAAAAAATGTAGAACTATCTTTGTAAAAGGCTTAAAAATATTTAAGGTTACAACGTATTTCAATCTATTACTTGAAAGGTTTCTTGATGTGTGTTTTTAACTCTACTTTCTAGACTGAATAGCTTTCAATTGCAAATGTTTCATTTAGTAGTGAAGGAGGTTCTGAAGGTCAATCTTTCTTACTCTGAAGATTCTGGCTACAACACACTCTTTATATAAAAGTGTTAAGGGTTCTCTTCCCTCAGGTACATAGAAGATAGACAACAACACACAATGCAGCAAAAAATAAAAGATAAAACAAAACACCAGTAAGAACAAAGACTGAAATCAAGCTGGTTAGTAAATCCTCAGGGCTTGTGATCAGTCACCAAACAGAGCTAAGTAAACATTACAAAGTTGCATTTTCACACAGCTTGATCCATTTAGACTCCTGCCCATGTGTAATTTTGTAATACAACTTTTGTATATCTGATTAGGGACTTAAATATGGCATCACAAGGCTACTGTGTCACTTGCAACCTTGAAGACTCTAATGTTACTAATATGACACAAAGGCAATTTAACAGTACAGACTCCCCACAGGAGAAAAGTTACCTCAAGAGATCCATCTGCTGTTCTCCCTTTTGCCTCTCTTGAGTTACGCTGACGGTTATCTGTCCGTGACTGTTCATCATTTCCTGCAAGAAGAATTAATCAACTAAGCTGTTCAACAAGGACATATTATCTTTCACTTAAATTTTATACAAGCACAGTAGGGAATTACTTCAAAGTTTCTTGTCTCGTGACCAAATATTATGACTAACAAATAACAACAGCTCTTAAACTATGGGCCAATAATCACTTAAGAAGTGATTGTGTGTCTCAGGTGTTCTATGTTATCACCTGTGTCTCAGGTGATAACATAGACAACGCCTCAGTGTTTAAAGCCAACAGCTTAAAAGAGACTGTCTGCTGACTGAAGACAAAACCCTTCTCAGAAAGATTAACCATAGAAATACACAATCAACTTTAGTAGGGTTTAGTATCTCCATAGGCTTATAAGCTTCCTAAATCACACACTATCTTCTTTCAAAAAACCTTATTAAATTAAAAAAAAATTCAAGATCTAAGCAGAGTTGTAGACAAAAATATTTAAATGAGTAAATATAATGAAAGATCACATGTTCAAATATATATATGTCTTCAACGTTAAGTTCTCCCATCTTACTTTTGCCTGGTCCTTTCCATTGAACACATAAATTACAATATTGTCCTGCTGCATGAAAATCAAACACAAGATGTATATAAGGACAGCTGAAGGATTAATATAAAATATTTTTCTATATCTAATGACAAACCAGAACTTGGGCACAGCCCACAAACTTGAGTCAAGAGGCATTTCAGGAAAACAAATGATTGAAAAAAACTACCCCAAAAATAAAGCAAATCAAAAAGAATTATTCCTCGCTGCTCAATGTTCAACATGTCTGAAACAAAATACTCAATTAAAAAAGACAGACAAAGTGAAGAGGAGTCAGGGGAGGGCCACCAGGTTGCCTAGGAGGTTGAAGCAGATGGCAAAACAAGATGCTGACAGAAGTGAGTCTGCTTACGGATTCCAACCCTGACACTTTTCCACACTGAAGTCTCCACGTACCTTTGAATCCTCCACGCCCCCTCCCGCCTTGGCCTCTGGCGCCGCCCCCGCGCCGCCGCCCGTCTCCCCTGCGCAGGTAATTGTCCCGCTCCTCCTCTGCCGGCGCCGCCGACCAATCGCTGAGCTCATCTCTGTGGTCAGACTCTGTTTCAGAAGCATTTGATGCTTCAGAATTAGTTCCTATCAAGAGGGTGAAAAAAATCCAAACACGCCAGTGTAGCTTAGCATAAAATTACTATAGTAGAATGAAAAATGTATGTACTTCATTTTTTTTTTGGTAATAAACAGTTTTCGGATTTTTTTTATGCCTCCCAACCTTTGTAACATACATAAAAGAGAAAGGTGCATAATATACAATACTTCTTCAGACTTCAAGACTGACTAATAAAAGTTAGTTGTGTGTTTAAGGCTAAACTATTAAGTGCACCACACACTTTTAGTTACTTGGTGTTCTCAGTCTATCAAGAGATTATTGAATCTACTATAATATGTAATACAAGTTTAGTAAATTTTAAGTGTGATAGACTAGACTCCTTCATATTTCTAAAACCGAAAGATCTGAATATAACCTGTCCTGTCTCCTCTCACCACTGCAACTCATCTATGAAAAGAAAAATAGTCCATCATGAAACAGCCTGTAACAGACTTCAAAAGCAGAGAAAAGTCAGAATGCCAGTAATGTATCAAATCCAAAATAAATGGCCATTACAATTTTTCCAGTTAATAGATCATCTTTATTGACAAAAGCTGGTTCTTTCTCCATTTTTTCCCCCTACAACCCATATTATTAGCAAGGTGAGTTCACATCTCCTAAAAACAGGAAACAGCACAAAACCATTAATTTTATATTATGCAGAATGTAAGCTGTCTTATAAAGCTCACACTACAGCCCTTTCAGTCAGGACAAAAACCAGCTGAACCACATGATGGATAATGAAGTAATAGATTGCTCTGAAGATGCACAATCCAGAAAACTACTTATTAATGAACTATGCAAGGTTTCAAAGAGGAACACACTATTTTGGTGACTATGATCTTCTAGTAAAAACATAAAAGTTCAATTTAATATGAGGAAAACAGCTTTTCTGCGAATTGAACTACACAGTATTTTCAACTATCAATATTTATATTAGGATAGCCTCACACAGGCTTAAATTACTTCATTGTTGGGAATTGTTCAAAATATAGATAAATTAACAATCCTTGCCCTAAGAATTTAGGGAATAACTACATATACTCTGTAAGGTAGAGGACATAAACAAGCTGTAAGAAACAGGAACTTCATGGAAATAAAGGCAGATTATAGGCTAGCACTACACTTTGGAGTGGTTTCTTCAGCTTAAAGCTCTATGCAATCTTCAAATATTAATACTCAATATTAACTGCATTTTTGTTTTAACAGCCTTAAGTCCAGTCTTTTTCAAGAAATCAAGAGACCACTGGGCCACAGTGCAAACTCTGAGTGGCCTTGCAGTTACCTACCTGAAGCATAGCCTGGCCCACGCCTGCTGTGGCCCCGGTTCCGGTAGGGCCGGCTGCCGCGGCCCAGGCCCGGCCCATCGTCCGTCATGTACCCTTTGTCCTTGTCCGTGCGGTTTGGGGGGGGCCTGGAGGTGGCTCCGATCTGCCGAAGCTGCTCGTCAATCTGCAGTCTTTCCAAACGCAGCTGGTCCACCTCCTACGCAAACACAAGCCCAGCAAGTCATGCACGAGCACTACTGACCCAGCTGCATGTGCAGACATGCAGTTCTGAGAAACAGAGAGCACTTAAGTATTGCAACTAATTGTCTATTTAATAGTCAAACAACTCAGCTTTGAGAATAACTTATTTACCAAAAAGACTTTCCAATGTTTAAGTCTGTTTGCTACCAATACAATTCTTCATGTGGCACCGTTGACAATTTTAACTTTGTTTAAAACATGTATCAAGAAAAAGCACTCAGATCAGAACACAAGCTTCTTACATTGTTGCACATAACAAATATCAAAGTTATTAAACAATTATGATGTAATAGTAATGTTTCAATTAAAAAAAAAAAAGAATAATGGTTACCCTGCTGTTAAATTCTATGTAACAATAACGAACGCTACCAGGGATGGGAGGAAGCAGATAAGCACAGAGAGTAAAGTGCTGTAACTCAGGCATAGAGGCAGCAGCACACAGCATTCTCACCAACATAATTAGGTAAAAGAGATAGAGCAGCACACATTCATCGAGTACCTTAGCCAGTTTGAAGTGTTATCTAGCTCATGTCACAGTAGCAATCACCTTTCCTTTTTCTTTTAATTAGGGAGAAAACTATTGATGGAAGTTTCACTGTGATACTGGGACATCTGCAGGTCACCTAGTCCAGCTAGGACTTTGATAAGATGCCTTGGCATTCAGGAATGCATCCCATCAGGTTCCACTGACTCTTGTATATCCCCTCTCCAAGATGTTCCCTAACTCAATCTTCCTTAGGGAAGACTAACTCTTCATTGCTTCAGACTCTCCCACTGGTATCAGGTGTCTAGTATTCCTTAGGACAAATCTTATAAATAAACAAAACAAAACTGAGGATGACATTCAGTACCTCATCCTTTTCCTTTGTGAGCAAGTTCCCTGCTCCATCCAGCAGCAGGCTTACATTTTCTTTGGTATTCCTTTTGCTGCCAATATACCTGTAAAAGCTCTTCCTATTTCCCTTCACATCCCTTGTCACATTCAACTCCAGATGGACTTCGGCTTTCACAAACTCATCCCTGCACACTCAAATCGTGTCTTTATATTCCTCCCAAGTCACTTGTCCTTATTTTACCCCTTGTATGCTTGCTTTTTCTATAGGAATTTAGCCACAAGCTCCTTGTTGCTCCCTCCAGCTAATTTTGTGTGACCACCTGCATATGAAGACAGACTATTCCTGAGCTCAGAAAAGGTGATGCTTTAAGTATCAGCCAGCTCTTCCAAACCTGTTTTCCTTCCAGGAATGTATCCTATGGGATTCTTCCAAGCAGATCCCTGAACATACCAAAGTCCACCTTCCTGAAGTCTGAGGCTCTGAATCCTGGTATTAGTCTTTCTCCTTTCTTTCAAGATTGTGAAAATTCACTACAGTCACTCCAGCCAAGTCTGCTTTCTTCTTTTTATAGAGAAATTCATTACTCTGAGCTGATACAATACATTTGATGTTGATGCATTATTATGTGTATTTTACAAAAGGTTTCCTTAATAATCCTTGCCTGGAGGCATAAAACCAGAAAATCTTAAAGGAACAAGTCCGTTCCACTTCTTGTCAGTGAACTGGAGGATGTTACTCTGAATCATAAGGCAACAGACCAGTAAGATAATAACATAAAATGTGTTTATGTTAAATGGGATGCGAGGCCAAGATAAAACTCCAAGATAAGAATCCATCCAGTCATTATCAGTACACTGACTGATAAAAGCTTGTGTGTGACCTTCTGTCATGGAAAGCTGGTGAGCACTGAGACAAAGTGACCATAGTTGACAATAGACTGATCAATCTACAAGAAAAACTGCTGGGCTATTGAACACCTTCCACTCACATGTGATTTATGTGCTGACTCACATGCAAGTACCCATTTCAGGCAGCCATAGAAGTTTAAACCACAAATATGTTCTGAAATCAGAGTCAGCATGCAAGAAAGGAACTTGGTTTTTACTACTAATTTTCATTCTTCTCTGTCTCTACCTTGTGATAGCTTCAGAGCTACTGTATCTCTGCTCCAGAACACTGATAAAAGCAGGATTTAAAGGTAAAGTGACTGAGTAGATGAGAAAACAAAAATTGACTCTTCTTCTGACTTGATACCTGTACCGAGAAGTTCAACAATGTATAGAAATTTTAGCATTCCAAAAGATTCACTAATAGCTACTGACTGGACATGTATCCAGTCATGAGTGGTCTAAAGGTTTCAAAACAGATACAGAACTATATTTAATTAACTGAACTCAAAGCTGTCCCTACTGTTAGCATCCAGACCTACCATCAAAGATTGGGCACCTGGCCATAACCACCACAGGCAAAAGTAACTATAAGCAATAACGTGGGATATTTCTTGCTCCCTATACAACAGACATCACACATCACAGAATACTGGGGTAGTTATGGAGTCAAGAGGCAAACACCACATCCAAACCTGAGTTACCTACAAAACACACTCAAGTATCAAATGTCAGTTCACTACAGAAAAAGTACTTTAGGGTTTTTGCATTAAAAAAATGCCCACTCTATACATGGTTCTGCATAGCAGGCAGTTTGCTTTGCACGAAGGACTGACTACTCCCTCATATATAAACTTGGCAGAACTTTGAGATAGCTTTTTTATTTTCTTACTCTTCTGTAATTTGCATTCTGAAAAAAAGTTGTTTTTCATCCCATCCTTCAGACAAATTATTCTTTTATTAAAAACCTCCCGTTTTTAGACAGAAAACCTGTTACAATACCAAATTTTCAACAGCCTCAGGGCCTGCACAGATTTTGATCATCACATTGTTACCATCTTAAGCAATGACAGAAAAAATTCAGAGGTAAAGCAGCACCATTATCCTCACCTTTAAATAATTAAGATGATAATCCAGAAGAACAGTTGCATTAGTGATGCTATCCTTGGTTCCCACAAACACAAATGGTACCATACCCTAAAACACAGTAACAACAGTCCTATGGTTATTGATTAGGCATTGAATTCTGAAGAGAATCAAACTTATTACTATAAACAATTCTTTGGATAAGCATAAATTAAGAAGTAAATGAGACAACAGTATATTTAAATTCTTACATTGACTAAATCATGTCATCTAATTCCCTTTATGAAAAGAGCTTTTTTAACTAAGCAAATTTAAATCATCTGCATCACAATCACATTTATTTTTCTGAACAAGTGAAGAACAGTCAATTTAAAACACTTCATGTTTCCTCCCTTCAAAATAATACCACCTTTGCTGATCACATCTGTTTTCTCACACCAGGTGCTTTTAGTCTACCTTTGACCTTTTAAAGAAAGTAAATCAAATTAACATTGTGTCATAAAACAAAACTCAATCCTTCTTGATGATGTCTACATTTGCAAAGGGCAAGCCAAAAAATATTCAAAAAAGAGTTAGTACTTCAGGTGAGAATTTCTAACTTCAGGTGAAGATTTCTTTTACCCTTCAAGTATGTGAAGCAATTCATCAAATACCTGGAAAATGTAAAGCTGAAAATTCTAAAGTCTAAAATTATAACATTTGGACACAAAATACCTAAAGAATAACTTAGGCACCAAAACTTCTGACACTAAGATAGGTCCATGCAGCATTTCAGAGGTGTGACTGCAGCCCTCACAGACCCAAGGACTTAACTTGTCTGTTCCAGCAGCTGCAGCCTCACCAGGGCAGGAGAAGCTTCGCTGTGGACTGCAGAAGTCAACCTGAGCATCTCAAACACTTAGCTGCTGAAGCCCATGCCACTGCAGACAGCTAGGCTACACCTACTGAATTATTCCAGATATTGTTTTGCCATCTCATCATTACCTCTAAAGAAGCTTTTACTTTTCACTGTACACATACCCTTTACAGGATCGTATTCCAAAAGAAGGTTTGCTGCAGAAGTGAAATGATTTGAGACACAAATGTCTTAAAAAATAATTGCACAGTATGCTGAGGTTCCCTAAGGGTGGCAAGGTTACAGATTCTCTCTGCTTTTTAGGTCTTGTTTGGTTTCCTTCCCCCCTCCCTTTCTTTTACATAAAAAACCGCTTACATTAGACCTTTACACATCTGCACTAAGTAACCAGGAAAAATAATATATACACAGTCCTCTAGTCCTAAGAAACTTCAACATTAACAATAACCTTCATGAGCATTAGAAATTCTTTAGCCACAGGCATTGTTGACTGAAATGTTTTATTGTCTGGGGTATTTTAAGTTTCATAAATATTTAATAGAACCTGATAAAGAACAGTGAAATTTCTACTAAACTGGCATTAACTAGCTCACAGTATCAATTATTAAAAGATGACAAGACAAATTATTTAAAAAGCATTTAAGGAAACTTGCTGTTGCTTTTGGCACTGGATTCAAGATATAACAATGCCAGCTATTAAGAATATGAGCTGGTAATCATGTCAAGCAATTCTAGCCACACAAAAGCACCCAAGTGCTTATTTATTGAACCTTCTCTGTCTTCAAAGCAAAAGTACCTATCTTCAGCTTGGATGCGCTGGTGAATACTGAACAGACCTTGCATACATAATAAATTTAAAGATAAAAATAATACATATTACTGTAACAAACAGTACCTATCTCATTTTAAAAATATGAAAAGCCGGGAGATCATGTTCTAAGATTACAGGATTTATAAAACTGCACCTGAAACCAATGGGCAGTATTCTAACATCTCAGTCACATAAAAAGAACCGAATGCTGTATTAAAATTTTACTGAACTACTGTTCTACTGCAAGAAAGGCTGCAATAACCAAATTCACACGTGGGAGGATTATTTCTATTTTATAGTTGAAATAAACCTGTATTCAGTTTACAAGAACTAACTGTTACTTGCTAAGGTCTGATCTCAGGTTTCTGTATTGCCCCTGGTATGACACAACTAACACATGCAGCAGTGCAAGCAATGCCAGTGGTAGGAATGTCATTAACAGGTAAAACAGAAAGATGAATGCAGGGCTTGACAGGTAAAAAAGAGCTTCTAATATAATCCTTAAAAGCCACATTTTGGACAGAAAACTGTAAGCAAATAAGCTTTTTCAAGTCAGAAGAAAAAGAAAAGCCTGACATACTCCCTGCAGCCACGAGTACTTGCTCTTTTACCCTTCTGTGATTCTATTGCCTGAAGCAATAGCTGCACCCTCTTGCTTATTAAATTCCATTTTATGCTGCAGGAATTTATCATTAGAAATTAAATACGATAGACCAGTGAAAACTTTTAAGTCTAAATATTGACCAATTTACCTTTTCAGATAGATGTAAAAGTAGTAAAATAGGAAAACCCCCTTACTTAATTGCTTAGCCACTCTTTACAGAAAGATGGAAGTTGAAACATGGGTTTTCAGCAAGTTTTACAGTGATAAAAACAAAAGATGAAGTAACTACTCAAGCAAGAATGTAAGGGTTCCAGAAATCGTATTTCATATCATATCCAAAGTATCAAAGGTTCTTGACTGGTACATATTTGGATTTTGAGCTAAATTAAAGTTCAGGTTTCTTCAAGAACATTTCGTATTTGAAACTGCAGGCAATCTTTTTGCACTGAGATGTTAAAACCCTCATGCTTCAAGTTTTTTGCATACCTGCAACCTTGCCGCTCAATGCAGCCCTACATAAAAGTGCCTCAAATTACAATGTTTGAGACTCCATTAAGGCCCTTCACAAAGCTGACAGCCTTCCTGTGCAAACCTGGGGTTCCACAATGTTCATGCTTGTTTTTCCTTTAGGTTACAATTTACAGGCTATTGTGAACCTAGGTAATATTTTTTAAAAAGAGAGATTTAACATAAAGCACAAGTTTTTCATTACCACGTGAGAAATTACTAATGAAAAATTAAATCAGGTAAAAACCTAAGAAGTCAAACTCAAAGCAGATCAATCAATGAAACTAGTAAGTTTTACATATATGGATTTACAGCCTAGCATATGCTGGGAAATGTGCTTCCAACACAAATAAGACGAAATCTCTAACAAGATGCACCACCAATAAATTTCACAAAACATTTTTCTAACACAGATAAGCAAAATTTATATAAAAATGTGTCTCAGCATTAATAAGAAAAGACAGAATCAGTCAGAACACACACATTAATCAAAACTTTATCTTACCACTATGAAGATACAAGGAAGAATTTATTTTATCACTGGGCAGAATACAACCAATTAACATAAAGAAAAAGTTATATTAACTGAAAACATACCTCTTCTTGTGGAATATTTTTATCATTTTCTGCCTCAATTCTCACTCTTACAACGCCAGATTTGTCCACTATCTCCTGAATCAGTTTTCCATTTTTTCCTATTACTTTTCCTACAGAAAGAACACACAGAACATTCCACCTTTATGGTTTTCCCCCAAACCTGAAAGTATTGCTACACTCTCATTAGACAAGAGTATTTAAGTACCAGTGCAAGAACTTGTCCAAAATTACTTAATCCTCTACAAAGACTTAGTTAACAAGCCATGAATTAAAATGTCTACATAAGCTTGTGGTGTTAACTTATAACACATACTGATCGCAGAAATACTCAGTCCCTTGCATGCTTATTTGGCTTTGCTTTGATAGGTTTAAAATAACTTCAGTGAATTACAAACATTGCTGTTTGCATTTAATATATCTAACCCCCAAAAAATCCTTTTACAATGCCCTAACATTTGCTGTAACTACTTCTTGTGCAAGCAAAACTTCGTTAATTTATGAAATTCTACTTGATCAAATTTCTTATACTACCAAAGATACTGTTCCAGGCAGATGTAAAACTCTATTCTCTGAAACTGAGCTTTTTAGAGCTATTTGACAGGAGTTTGTAATTTACTAAAAAGCCAAAGATAAAAGTGGAAGTAATACTCCAATGCCAGTAATGAAGACATGTATCTTATGAAGCAGACATTCTAGTGTGATACAACGAAAATGAACATTTAGTTCTCTCCAACCTCAGCAAAACAATGTGCTGTCTGCAAACTGGCAGGAAAACTAAGCTGTTTGGGAGGCAATGAGGGAGAGCCATATCCTTCAACCAGAGCTTTCAAGAAAAGCTTAAAAGAGTGATGTCAAAGATGTTTTCTGCATGTAAAAAAAATAAGCATTTTTATTTAACTGCTGGAAAACTTTAAGTCATCTTTTTTCATAGGCACATCACTAAAATAGAGGTAAAAACCCGAAGTGCATGACAGCTACTGTTTGTCTGATACAATTAGTCCATGAAGAACAAACCCCACTTTTCGTCACAAGAGACTCCTATTGTTCATATTGCTCAAAGCTCAGTAAATTTTCATATTTTTGTTTCAACTTTTCTAGCATATTTGCAGAAAGCATGACAAAATATGGCCAGTAAGTTCTTCCTCAGTGACAAAGGCTGCTCTCATTGTCAAAACCTTTTTCTGAGGACTTTATTTCATTATATATTACTGGCAAATGTAACAGCAGCTTACTAATAAATGTAAAAAGCCTTGATAAGGAGTTTAAAAAGTAAATTAAACCAAATAAACCCAACCCCCTCCCCTTAGATCCATTATTCCAATGAAAGTTTTTGTTAGACTTTGGCAACACACACAAATATTTTAAAGTGATTAAGGACTGTAGGCATTTATTTTTGACCTATGTTTCATATTATAAATTTCCATGCAGTCTTTAAAAATGAGTAACATCTTGGGTGAGGTTTTTCTTTGGTTTTTTTTGTACAGTTCAATGTTTTAAAAAATACAATTATATAGAAAAAGTCAGTTGTTTGCGTTTTCGGTAGATAAAAAAATCAGCATATTAAAAAAAAAGCCTGCTGCATTTTTAAAGCAAATTATTAGGAATTGTAAAAGCCGTATTATCAAACATAGCTTATTATGGACATCAGGTTCAGCCAAAGTTATATTCTAAAGGATCCAGATCAAGATTTAAGAGCAGAAATGAAAATCTGCCAAAAAAAAAAAAAAATTGCTGAGTTCTAAACAGACACAGAGACATGAAGACCTCAAATTTAAATAATGGTGGCAGCTTATCATTTTTCCTTATCACCAGTAGAATCAGGAGGGAGTAGGGAAGGGAAAACTACTGGCTTTAATCAGTTCCAGACCTGAGCTGCCACATTTCTTAGTACTTGTTCCACTGCAAAATTTCACACTGCTCCAACACCAGCTTTCATACACTACTTGACAACCTACTAAAGCATTTGCTTTCAGGGCTGTGTTACACTATAAAGTATTTTCTCTGCTCTTTTCTTATCTACTGAATGAAATAATGTATTTTTATTTTGTTTTGTAGCATCAAAAACTCATTAAAAGATTTCTCCACATACACAAGAGCTGCATGTGTTCCTGAGGACATTTTTTTTAAGAGTGTTTGGCAATGGAAATATTTTAGATTTTCTTTGGAGTATTTTCTTCATCACTAATACCTTAAGTCCTAGTTCATCCTACAGTGCTGCTTCTAATCATACCGTATTTCAGATGTAGAAGGACAGGGAAAAAAGATAAATGCAAGTCAAAGAAGTTATTCAAAATATACTAGGAAAACATGAGACTGCAGATTCATCTCTTGCCTAGCTGAACTAATCTCTGAACTCCTTTGGGGGAAGTAATTAATTCTTTGGCTCGATCCATTCTGTCTTGCACTCCAACATCAGTACATTGCTTCTAGTTTAGGGCAGTTCTCAGAAGGCATTTTTCCTTACTATCACACAGGTATCCTCCAGAATTGACATACCAACTAAATTTCTTGGGACTTGTATGACATCTTCAGCAAATTCAAGGTAACTTCTTGCCTTTTTCACCGCATCTTGATCCTACGACAGAAAGATGTATGAGAGAAACAAGATCCATTTCCCCAAGGTTTCTCGCTTGCTTGTTTCTTTCAGGTTTTTTTTCTGACATGCTAAAGAAGGGAACTCACCTCTCCATAAATATGGAATGTACAAGTATCTTCATCAAGATCAATGGCAGTCACTCCGGGGACTTTTCTGGCTTGCTGAATATTAGCACCATGAGTGCCAATGGCCAAACCCATTAGGTCCTCACGCACAACAAACTGTTCATGGAATCGGGACGCAAGTTGCCTGGAACTCTAAAGAAAAACCCAATATCAGCTTTCTTTGATTGTTTCATACACTGCAGAGAGAAATCAACAGCAATTTCAAGCCTATTTTTCAATCAGGTGCTTAGCCTACTTTTTATTTAATCAATCATTTTCCTGCATTTATCTTAACTTCAAAAACACTGAAGAATCGCCTTCAGAAGTCTTTTAAATATTAACAAAAGGCTGGCCTCTAGCTGTGTTGACACCTCTATTTTGAATTACCCTCTAATAACTACAGCTATCAGGTGTTACTAGGAAAGACAGCACTCATAAGGTAGTAAAATAGGAGCTGTGGCGATTATTATTAAAGCAAACCTTATGATCTCTGAGAAAAAAACTGCACCCATTGCAACAGGTGGAGGAAACTCAATAGCAATAACTCAACAATAACTCAACTCAGCAATAACTCAACCACTGACACAAAATTATCTATAAAACAGAGCAACTGTGGATATCTACTGCACTTACAAAAATAACATGGAGAATCCATGCCTATGCATGACAACACAAAAATTGCTTGAATTCAGAGAACAAATACATTAAGAATTTCATCCAGGAATCTCACATCTACCAAGACAGAAGGGTCAGTCTGAGCACTCACAAGCATGAGCATAACAGAACACAGGAAAGGAACAATAGTTTAATGCATTGTGGGAAGACAGAGAATTTCCAACTGTGATAATCTATTAAGAATGGAGTGTTTTGCAAGGAAGAAAAAAGATAAAAGCCAAGATATATAATCCTGTACATGTTTCTGCATTGCAATCAAAGCTGTAACTACTGTGAAGACATACACAAGCACACTTTAAATTAGTAGTCCAATGTCAACAAAAGGAGACCCTACAGATGTTGAGAAAACATCAAGGAAGTGCCCACAACAAGCCCTATTCTGTCCCAGCTAGACAGTTACTGCTTTCTGACCTGCTCCTGCTTACAGTTGTTGATAAATATCCTGTGCTAAATCACTGTTTCAAAGAACTGGCTACAGTAGATAGTGGAATAAGTATCCAAGTGTCATGAAATACTTCATATGCTCTGAGAGCTCTATCAAGCACTTTAGTAACTACATTACAGACAACTTGGAAAGCAAAACTTGTTTTTAAATGCTCACAGTTCTATGTTGTAACAGATAATCCGAAGGCTGATTTACTAGCTAACATCTATTATAGACAGCCAAATTAGAGAACAGGATGATCAAGACAATGATCAGTTGCTAACACTACCACTTACAATATGCAGAAAAGATGAAGCTACATCATCCCTGAGGACCTCAGCTATGACAGCCAAACTGTAGTTATATTGCTTGCACTAAAATATCATCAGCTTTTCTGTAAATTTCGTATTGCAAAGTGTGTTTTATTGAAACATCAAATTCTGTATTCTACTTCCCTTCAATACATTAATAAGAAAACAGCTTGGCAAACAAAGTATTAATACCTACACAGCAGCCATAACTGAATTATCTTTAGACAGAATAAAATACAAACCAGAATGCAAAACAATTGTAAATTCAGTCTTTTTAGTATGTGAAAAACACCCAAAACAACTAAGTCACACCTAGTGGGAAAGAATGTAAACAAAAAATAATTGGTTATTTTACTTGATGCTCTAAAAGCCGTATTTCAGAAGCAGAGCCATGCAAGTCAAGAAGCCAATATGCAGAAAAGATGGTGCAACAAATAAGAAGAAAAAAAGCCCGTGAAAAAAAGAAGCTGGTCTAGTGATAATGACTCAGAAAGCAGAATAGGTAAAACTGGTAGGAAAAAAAAGTGGCAGACTTTTAAAGTTCAGTGAGTATGAGACACATACAAAGGTTTATTTAATGGAAATGGTGAACTATTATTAATAATGCAGTAAAGCCCAAAGTGTTCACTAAATATTTTTTCTGCAGATGGACATGTGCAGTCTGTTGGTATGTCAATATCTCAACAGAAGTCATGAGTATGATTTTTATCATTTGAAGCTTTTCCTTTCAACTTTGGATGAAACTGATTTCATATTTATTCTGACTACAAGAAATGCAAAAGCCAAAATGAAAAATACCAGCCAACTTTTGTCACACATTTTAACTGTTTATATTTATCTCACAACCTTCAATTAAGTACTGCTTAGGTAGAAACTGAAGTTCAGCAATGGTTTGCTAGTGAGAACCAAATCAAGTATGAGACCTTCACAGCAGCAAAAAGATTCAGTGTTACAATGATAAGAAGAATCCAAGATTAGTTTGGGAAAGGAATCAATGACAACAGTTGTTGGTGCATGCATTTGTGGGGGCATGTAAAGAGAATTAGCTCTAAAGAGGCTGTTGTTCTTCCCACCTCCAAAATAATACTTTGCACTTCAAGAGGTAAACTGCCCACACAATTGTCAGTTCTGGAGGAAGATAAAGGAGAATGATTACTGAAGAGCTACACTGGGGTGCTCAGTAAGGAACACCAATGAGGAAAATGTGGTCCTTTCTTCATCTTGAGAAAAATCAAGACCCAAACAAACTTGGATTTCAGCTCTGAAACACAGAAATCAAGATACTAAAAAGAGAACAGAAGTGAAAACTTCTTGTAACAGTGATTATGCCCACTGGACACAAGAGCCCTGAACTACTACATGACATCCTACTTCAAACAGATGTAACCCCTGGGATGAGGGGGAATGAAACCTGGCTCTAAAGAAACACTGCTGGTATTCACCCATGTCAAACTGAATTACAGTAGTTTAAGTGGTACCTCTGGTTTTTGACAGCAAATCTGAAAAGTTTACAGAAGTGTTGCTATCTTTTCTAATTTGCAGATAGGAGAAAAACCATGAAGAAATGTTAATTCTAATGTATAAAGAATCCCTTATTTCTTAGCCTACTCCTTTTTTTTTTTTTTAACCAATGGACAAGTATGACTCAAGCTTCTTGCCAGTCAACACCTACTCACCAGTCACAGGAATATCAGAAGCTGTATCTGCTGTAAGATTATTTCCTAACATTTTATCTATAGACAAACCTACCCCTTCATACATTCTACCAACATCAGTTTCAACCCTTCCATCTCATTTTCACTGTTATTTTGCTAGATCCAATACTAGTCCACATCAATATCATGACATATTCACTCCCATCTCCTTTTAAAGCTATCGAGTGTGCGGCACTATTTGTGCAATGATGGCTAATAATTTTATACTTCAAAATATGAAATATACGTGTGTGTGTACACATATTTGCATTTAATCCCCCACAAAATCCTGCTGATAAAAGTGAGTCTTTGCAAGACCAGGCCCTATAACTGTAAACATCCTTGTTGTATGACACCTTCATCTGCCTTTTTTAATACCTAGATTACCAGTACATAATTACTTTCAGCCCAGTGCACCTACCCACTAAGAAGCGCATGAGGGGATTTTTTATTATGTGTTTTACTGCAATTACTACAGGGAAAACAACCAACTTACCTCCAGCTGTTTGCTGGCTTCTTCATTTCTCAGTATCAGGGATAACTTGGTGCGAAGACTCCGAAAGTGCATATCGATCAGCATGTTCGCCCGCTTTGTTGTTACGTCGTTGATTGACTGAATTATTAATAAAGAGAACAGTGGTTTACACATGGACTCTTGAAATAAACCACTGCCAAAGGTACACTAAGACATTTGTACTTACCAAAATAATAAGCTGGTGGTTTTCAGAATCATATGTTACAGAAAAAGCTCCAACTGCCTTTTTGAAGTCCTTATGTGCAGATTCTTTGGCACACCTAGGAATAAAAATGCTCCAAAGTTAAAAATAATAACCACTGAATTTATGGTTAACAGCCAAAAATAATTCCTTCATACAAAGAATGTAAATAAAGATTTCCAAGCTCTCCCTTTTAATGCAGGTGTTATTTTATTCTCTTTGCATTTATTTTTCTAATTTTTCTTTCCTTTGTTTTCACAAGTAGAATTAGAAATATTTCAGACATTTTCTGTATGTACATCTATGAAATGACAAACAAGTTAAACTACATTAAAAAGCTATAATCACCACAATCACCAAAACCAAACACCTCATGAACCAGTATGTGTGATTTCACTGTAACCCCTGCAGCATTCCAACAACCTTATGCTCATCTCATGCTGCACTTGGCTTCTCCAGGTTTTCTCTGTCCATTCACTACTGAGTGCACTTGTCCATACCATAACATTAACTTCAGAAAGTTTCAGTCTAACCTGAATTTATAACTCACTCCACACTGAGGCAAAAACATGCATCTCAAGAAAAGAAGAGTGATCTGAAGGTAAACAAGGGGAGTCAGTTTTAATCTGACTTTAGAGCTGTATCTACACAAGAACAACATGTCCATGTTCTAGGAGAAAACTAGCTGGTTTTGTATCATACTCTGGGAGATTTCCTTATTGTTCAACTATTCCCAGAGCCAAATAATAATGAAATAATAAAAGAGGACCAAGAATAGATTCAGATTAATCTGTGCACATCACTGAACAGCTAGAAGAATAAAAATCTTAATCTGTACCACACACAAACTTTAAATTTCTTGAAGAAAGTGTTTCCTCCTCCAGGACCAAACTGCAATTTAAAAAGAATCTTTTCTATTTATGAAGTATGACCGTCAATATTTATAATTTCTACACTCTTATATAAAAATTTGAAAATTTAATTTAGCGTGATAAAAAGCATTTTTATTCTGTCTTGTTATCAGGCAGAAGAAGTTACCCACATTCTAAAACAAATTATAAAGAAACACTTGTACTTACATTTGCCTTAAATCTTCAGGAACTGCCAGTTTGATTTTATGAAAAGTATCTTTTGTTGCAGGTTTATTGGGGTTCACAGATCTCAAACGCTCAATTGTGACGATTTCGTTGTATGTAGCATCACAGGCTGCATATTCTATTACGTAGAACTGATATAAAAATAATAAAATCATCCAAGCCACACATTTTATGACAAAAGTGAGCATTACACTATTAAAGAAAAGGCACTTTTGTTAACTGTACAAGTCAAATTTGACTTCTCAGGTTGAGATTAATGGTAATTGCAACTGCCCTAATCAAAAAACTCTTAGAAAATGAAGAGAGATTAGTTAAAACCACCATGTACATCAATGTATAAATAGAAAAAAAAAGTATAAATAAACATAAAAAATATATATGTATATATGCATACTCCTACCTCACCCTTTATCATTCTCACTTTAGCCAACCACCAACAGCAGGGTTCTTTTTCATTTGCCCTGGAATAAACCTAAACAAAATACATACATCATATTCTTAAAAAACATCACAGAAGCTGACAGTAATATGATCAGGAACTCTATAGGAACAAAATCCAGCAAAGCATCTTAGTACCTGAAGTCTCTAAGCACAACATAGCAAGCACGTAATAGCAAAATTGTATAGACAAATAATAATAAATAATATAGTACCCAACCTACTGCCATTAGTTGCTTCAGTCTTGCACACAGTCAGATGAGAGATAATTCAGAGTTTTACATCTGTTAATATTTAATCAACAGTATTTCTATTTGTTTGCAGGTCTGATGAGGTCCTACCAGTGGGTGAGAGGACACACATCTACACTGCTTTAGCACATATATGATATCAGCCACATCCACACCACAGAAGTTTTGCCATTTTCTTATCTTTCAAATAAAAAACTTACAGACCATGCAAGGAAAACATAAATCTTGAAAGTTCTCTTCCTTTAAATTAATTATAAAAATAAATTTTATCATTTTATAAAATAAGAAGGTTCTAGGAATGTGTGGCTTTAAAGTCAATGTCTATATACACACCCAAGTATTTACACATACACATATTTCTATATTTTATGTACACACACACAGAATGCCAATTACACGACTCAGCTTGAAGTTTTGGTAATAGAGACATTATTATCTTATAGCTGAAGAACTACAGTCCATCATCTATCTCAACATTAATTCAGTCCTAATAAAGAATTGATCTGTAATCAATGAAACAGTGATCACATTTGTAAAACACCATATTTGTAACTCAGCATGGAGGTTATAGTACACGGATTTTTTTGGAACATGGAATTTTTAAGGTTTACAACCATCAAAAACTGTTTTTGATGATGTGCCTGACATTGTGTTTTCTGTAGTGCTTGGAATCAAACAGGTGACAGCACATAACATGGAAGCAAGCCTTCCAGTGGCTTGGCTGACATTTTTCACACCGAGGCCTCTCACTTCTCAAGACAAGAGTTGTTAATGGAGCATACACACCTCTACTTCATCACTTTCATTTATGTCTTTATTATAGCCTGCAGGTGGTGGGAACCTCACATCATGGAATGGGATTTGTCTCTCTGGTTGCCAGCTGCAAATAAAACACAGTGAATGGCCTAAACATTTTCACCTTTGTAAACGGAAATCAAGTATTTTTCAATCCAATAATTTTGCATTTTTAAATTCTGTGGAGCTTTTTTGCATACGTATATTAAAGGTAATGTGCTGCAATGTACACATAATAAGAAAAACCACATCTAAATGACCATTAAGTATCTTAAATGAAACCCTGATGTCACCTGGAGTCTTTTGACTCTCCAGCAGTTGTTCTTACTCTATTTACAGTTTTAGGTTTTAACCCCAACGTTGGAAGCACAGGTTAAAAAACATTTCATAACACATTTGGACACATCCTTCAACACAAGCCTGTGTCGTCTTTTTATTTGGTTTTACTACAGATTATGAAAACTTGATCAGGATCCAGTCTGAATACAGTTATAATTTTCAGTTTCTTTAACAAGAGACTGGATAAATTCAGTTTCTAGATTAGAAAACTGGTATTCAACAAATACCAAATACAACAAATTTTGTGATAATGTAATACGCTAAAACTAAAACAAGACATTCACACGAGAAAGAGACAGTAATGGTACAGCTGTTGACTTACTCAAACATGTGTTGTCATCATGTAAATTCAGTAACATGCTTATCTTTCCAGCAAAATCCATGTTACTATAGTTTTGCACTTAAAAGTATTTAAGCCTTTAAAAGCATTTATATAGAAATGTCACAAAACAGTAGATACTACACATAACTTTAAAACATGCCAGCAGCAAGTTTAGTGTATCTAAAAACTGCTACTCTACACTAAGTCATATTTGGGTTAATCAAATGCAAGGCTGATACTCTATCATTTACAGGTATAACAGCAGCCATACACTTACTTGTTTTCAAATGCAACTGTTATCGAATCTTCATGCACATCCTTTACAAACGCCTGTGGAGGAAACAACGTATAATTACGATATGCTTATGGACATTTAAAAAAGTAATTTTAAACCTGTACAACCCCTCCTTTTCACAAATATTAATGAATCTCACAATGTAAGTATGTTTTCAAGTCGACCTTTTTAATTTTGCAGTAGACTTACATAAAACACATACTGAAAGCTGATAACCTCCTTGGGTTCAGGACTGTCAGTGTACTGATACACAAACAGAATGCTTGAGCTATGAAGACATTCTTCCTACTTTTTAGAAGTAACAGGAGAAGTTACTAAGAAATGACAGGATTGTTCTGAGTAGTTTTATAAGGAGAGTTCAAAATGCTTGATTTTATAATCACATTTAATGTACAGACAGGCACAGAAATTAAACTTCAGTACTCCTTAAAAAACAAGCCAAACCTAATCAAAGCCCACAAAACCTCCAAGTCCTGTCTCTTCTCTCTTTTACCTCAAAGTACATTTGAACATGGCACTAGCAAAACTCATCTGTATCCATTTCAGCAGAGTTTTCCCCATATTTACTTCACATTTTAATCCCACAGAGCACAATCTTTAGATAAACGCCTTGTAGCCTTCCTTTCCTTTTCTCCTGGGGGATGGACAGCAGTTGTGCTGTCTCCCATGCCACACAAAGCAGAAGACAGAGCTACGATTCAGCACTGAGGGCTCTTTCTGCATTATGCATTCACCTGACTGATGTTTGTTTGATGAATTTTTAGCTTAAAGCCCCAACTGTCTCCCCCACTCCCCATCTACAAAACTGCAAGATCAATACTCAAAGAACTTTGGGATTTACCAGTTAAAATATTATTAGCCTCAAATGATGGAGGTCACAGGTTAACCAGGGATTAAAAGATTATGGGGTTTTTTCTTTATTTTTTGAAGTATCTCTATGAACTTCTGAAATAAATTGAAGTGCTGAGTATTCCACTAATATTAGTCCACACACAGTATCATTATAAGGTAGGTAGATAAAAGCCTATGAGCAAGAAAGAATATGAGTTTGTTCTACTAATGGATCCAACCTGTAGATCAAAATATTCTCAGTAAACTGAAAATAATTTAGCGGCAACTACCACTTCTGCAAAATAATTAGTTAATGAAGTGCAGAATTTTATTATTCTCCATTTTACTATTCTTGCACTTCCAAGTTTCCAAGACGAGATCTTATCTCTTACAAGAAGGTAAGAGTTCCTCTTATATGGAACCTGAATAGTTTTAAAAATATTCTTCTGCTATTTTTGCTTTATAAAGTATTCCAAAGTATTCCCCGAGTTGCAGCAGTATCTCGGTATCAAAGAGCAACACTGAATGATTGATACAGAGTTCCAAGAACTGCTTATACTAAAATTAAGTAGTACCTGCACATGAGTGTCATCACTCAGAGTCATTCAGTACAAGGAAGAAAAGCCGTGAGAGTTGATAATCGGAAAATAACCAATGCCCCCGTGAATAGAAGTCAAAGTAAAGCCACAATGACAACAGAAAAAAATTATTTTACACCTTGCTCGCCTCTCAACACTCTCAAGAGCAAGACTTCATTATTGCTAGTAAGCCAAGGAGACTTAAAAAAGTCTCTAAAAGTATTTACATAATTAGGTGCTTCAAAATTCCATGATATCCCTTCAAAGAGGATTACTAGCACAGCTGCTATTTTTCAATGACATGATACAAAGAAGACTTAAGACCACAACTCCAGATCATGTTGATAGCAGTACAGAAATACTGCTTACATAGAGGCAACAGAGCTCCCAGTTGATTGCTACAGATACTGAACATTTATCTAATGTTTCACATTATAGTGTATTCTGTAAGAAAATTCCAGAACTGGATATGCATTTGAACAATACAATGGTAGTCCTGAGTCATTTCACGTATCACCTTCAAAGCTTCACCCACATTTCTTCCAATGTTTGTCATGTGCAACTTAGAAGTGCCTATTCTTACAGATGCAGCTGAAATGGATGCCTTTAATACTTGAAAAACACTATGATCACTACCAACTATTAGGTATGGCTCCTTCATGACACAGACTGTAAAATGATAGAACTTAGTATTATTAGTAATACTTGAGTATGTAAAAGCAGATAGTATTTTACAAAGCAAATGTAACAGAAACTATACCAGGAACACTTAATAGCCTTCAGGAAAATAGGTAAGAGTAACAACACAAGTCATGCCCTGAGAAAGAATTTGTTGATACTTCATTTTCCCATATTTATAAAGTGTCAAAAACATCACCTTTCCTTGTACCAAAGACACTTTGGGAGAAGTCATCACCTCTCTGGTGATGAAAACACGAAAAGGTGCCCTAAACAGCACTCTGAAAAAATGACAGGAAATCACAGAAAAATTCACAAGCACAGCAGCAAAGAGCAAAACTACATCTCATATTCAGAGAGAGATGGAAGAGATCCTAATATCCAACTCCTCTTCAGCAGAATCCAAGGGACTACTCAATATATATAATTTTAGGTAGTAACACTAAACACTACCATTAATAAGTAAACCAGGAGGTGCAACAAATAAATCTTAAGTTGAAGACTAGCCTAGAACTTTAAAAAGTTTAGCAATTATGTTATGTGGAAAAACTAAAACTTGGGACACCTAGCTGGCTGAAAGAGCAACGAAATACATTCTCCTGTTTAAGCTCTCCTTAAACAGTTCTTCCACATTGCTCTGGTCACAACCCAGAAACCTGAGGGAACCTGAACCAGGAACATAAGGAAAACTGTTGACCTTACACAGGCAGCACCAATGCAAACACCACCGGGGAAGTTACAACTCTGAATTTCTTTGGCTTATACCAAGTTCAGAAGAATCAACCACAGAAACTGATGAATACCTGGTTTTCAGTTCAGCCTGGCCAAAGAAGTTGATGTTGTAACGCTGTGCTTTGTCTCTTGATTTGTAATCTTTCAAAATTACAGAAGTTCATTGGAATAAATTTTTAATTAATTACAAAGTTAAAACAACGACTTGCCAAATACCTAATTTCAAGTATGCAATATATGAAACACTTCTGCATACCTCCCTGTGATATTTATGCTTAAACACAGCAATTCAAAATATATTAATGACTTAATAAAGTCATTAATATTTGGTTGTCTAAACCTATCTACCCAGAGAAAGGGGGTTTTCCTTGTTTTTCAGCTACTTGTGACACAGAAAAATGTCAGATACTTATCACATCAGTTTTCCATTGTCTGTATCACAGCATTATGTCAGTTTTCTTCCAATATAAATATTTAAACAGGTCTGTAGTACATAAAATGTGTTTGGACTCTCCAGCACTATATATTTCAATTTGTGCACTTCTAAGTACAAACAGAAAAAGGGTCTGAAATGTTTCTCAGTTTTCCTTAAAAAAACTAATATTTAAGCAGCAATGCCTTTGGAAAACCAAAATTAATACTTCTTATGAGAACTCTATGGCTGTCGTTCTCTAATATGTGTGAAATTATACACAAAGTTAAAAAGAAATGAAACCTTTAACACCATAAGCCAAATTGACAGACACAGGACAAGCTAGCCCCAGATGTCAGCAAAGGTAGAGAAGAGGCTCGGATCTCACACAAAGTATCACAAGAAATACAATAATCATTCATCAGCCTTTTTTAGATTGAGAGCGTAAGTTAGACATGGAAATCCAAACATAAAGGTGAGAATATGCGAGTTCAAAACACACCCCCATGAGGGGACAGAACAGTGGCTATGATGAATTTGGATACTTGGATGAAGTGCCTTAAAAACAAAGTGAAACTGGATGGAAGCAAAATGAGGTAACAGGACAGTGAAAGACCACAGCAGCTGAGATACCACTACTGCTAACAGCAGAAGTACCAAGTAAGGGTACACAAAAAATAATCTGTAAACAGAACTACATTTTATAATGGCAAAGGTTGATTCTTTTCCTCTAATGTGGAAAAAAAACCCCAAACGTGACAAGTTTTCTACACCAATTTTGACTTTCAGTCACAGAAACCATTTCATTTCTCTCCATGCTTCAGATACAATTAAAAAAGTTTAGAGTATGGCATTTCTCAATAAGCACTCACATTCTGTGAAGGCCTATACAATAAATATATGGTCTAAAGTTTACAAACTATTTGTTAAAAAAAGAAAAATATCCGCATATTTTTTTATTTTTGTGCTAAACAGAATGACAGACACTTCAAAGGAACAAATAAAGGCTTCAGCTGCCATGAAATTTTGCTGCTTTTTTAAAAGTCTGCTCACATCATCAGATATGAGCATTGTCAACCATTTTAATAAGGGAGGATAATTAACTGTAAGAAGGGAAAGTAGGGAAAATATGCTTTTTAACATATAAAAACTATGTTGATAACAAACGTACATCTACTGTTACTGTACCAGTTCTGTAACATTTCCTACCTGCTGGAAGGAGAATGTCAAAAGGGAACTTGGTGGATAATCAAGTCTGAGAAAGGCTGGACATACAAAGGAACAGAACAGGGAAAGAAAAATAGTCACAGAAATGGTCACCAGACGATGGAAAGGGTACAGGCGGTTGTCCTCAGGACTGAGCAGACAGGCTCATGAACGTACAAAGAGACTGGAGATATTGGCTGAGAGCAGGTCTGTATGGAACAGTGAAAGAAAAATATGGATACAGAGGGCCACAGGAACAGTTGCTAATAGTGAGACCTGGAGTAATAAAGTAGTAAGAAAGATGAATTATTTCATCAGTTGTAGCTTCAGTGAAGTTATCTATAAAACCAAGCAAACAACAGTGAAGCACTGAAACTACTGGATAAAAAGTGGAAGATTTTCACAAGGTTATAGAGCAAGAAGAGGCAGAAATTGGGTTACAGACAACACAGAGATGTTAACAACAAACACCACTCCAAAACTGTCTGCCTCATATACAGGATGCTTCCCATCTTTACCAGAGGACACAAAAGAGAATCATTCCCAAACTGAGGGGGGAAAAAAAAAAAAAATCAATCCCATGTGGGAAAGACATCCAGAATGCCCCCTTTCAGAGGGAAATATCTAAAGTTATTCCCAAAAAGATTAGACAAAGGCTGTTAGTCTTCTGTGAATGAGAGAACAACTTCAAAAAACAATTTACTACTCCTATGCAAGAAAAGATGTGAAAAAATATACCCTAATACTGTACATCTTCAAGATTTAGTTACTTGGCTGTGAGCTGCAAAAAGGCAGTTCCCTCCCTTTGGAATCACAGTCCTGGTGGTTTGTTGGACCAATCTTCACAAAATAAGTAAGGAAATCTAACATTTTCTTTCCAAGGATTCTGGGCCCAACCACACAGCAAGACATGACTAAGCATCTCTAGGTACTAGATTGTCAATTATCCCTGAATCATGCCCATTGACTGCACTGTACTTTCCACAGAATAATTCATCTTAGCCAAGGAGGAAAAGAAATGATGAAAGTACAAAGTATTTGCCAAGCAATATTTTAATTCCATTCAGAAAGAACTACAGCAGTCACACCAACATACTCCAGTACTCCACTGCACCTGACCAGGATGAAATTTTAATTCAAATCTTACAGCTGGGTATGAATTCACCCTCAAACCATCTCCTATGCTTTGTGTGGGACATGAATCCTCTAAATGTATCTCAAAAAATACTGATTTATTGCTCTTGGCAGGGCTTGGGTGGGCAGTTTTGCACTGTCAACATCAAGATGCTGTTGGTCCACTCAAAAGTGCTCAGGTTATCAGAGACCTACAAAGGAGGGTATGAAAACCCGAAGTCATAATTAGGTGCCTATTTGTGCCACTTAGTCCCATCCTGACTATAGCAGCCTCATACTCCTCCCCCTTCCATGTCTTAATATCAAGAGAAGTGTATTTTTGCAAAGCATTTACATATTCTGATTAAGATCTTCAGAATTACTCAAAGCCAAAGAAATCTTCACAAGTTATCAGTAAATAATGAGATTGAAATGAGATTGAATAAAATAACTGCTTTGCTTTTTATTTATTTCAAACATTATGCTGTGAAACTTATCAGAAGGCTGCTTAAAGAAACTTTTTAAATGAAAAAAATCAAACCATCTTGCAATTAAATTCAGACTTGACATCACTGCACACTTCTTATTATGCTGGGTCAACATTCATTATTTCAACTGAATTTCTCACCTATAAGATAGGTATAAAACTCACAAGAAAAAAATTAGATAAATTACTTTATAACAGAACAATACTCAGACATTGTGATGAAAGAAAAAATTGTAACTAGAATTCAGGTAATTCAAACTAGAGGAAAATTGCTAGTTTACACTGAACATTATCGCATGAGGGTGTAAAAAAACCTCTCACTTTTTTATTCTCTTTTAAAAATTTGTTGCATTTATCTTAAGTGTGATGCTCCCTCTAAAAAGGTAATACAGGTGAAGACTGATAAATCCAAACACCCATTTTTCCCTTTAGACAATTTAAGCAAGTCCTCTTGGTTAGCGACTAAAAGGAGACAAAAAAATTCCTGTCAAATTTTCTAGAAGTTAAAAAGCAAACAACATGCAACTTGGAAGCAATGTCTGTGTTAGAACTTGGGTACACTAAATCACGAATAAGCTTCCATTAACATATGCTCAAATGAAACTTTCACCTATACAGAAGGGGGACCGGGCCCCATAATGTCAAACTTGAACATAAACAATAAAAGTTCCCGAAGCCCTCAACTCTCCCAGGTTTCTTTGGTAATTTTTGTCACTAAAGAATGCACCATGTCATTATTACCATCACCTCTTCCACATAATTGTGTAGCTACTCTAATTCGATAAAAGCCTCACTGAAAGTTCTCCTGTGCAATGTATTTATTCCGTTTCTTTCTGACCAGATACTGTACCTTTAAAAATGTAAAACTGATTTTTAGAAGTGCTAAATTATTTAATTCCAGGAAGCAATATACAGATCTAGAACTTTGACTACAAGACTGTGAGCTCACAGGGTGCTTATTTATCATGTTCACTGAGTTGTATCATACATACTTTAAAAAGAAAAAATGACATTTTCAGAATAAGCTAGTAGCATATATATTTTAAAAATAAGCTTTTAAGAGGTCTTTTTTTTTTTCTTAGAAACACTCGGAGGTGTTGGAACTGTATCATTTGGATATCTACCTGGCTTACTGCAGGAACATGTGAGTGTGAAACTCTACCCGGTCCTTCATTGCTAACATAAATATTGGATGTCGCACAATAACTAGGCCCAATTTTTAAAGTCCTAGGAACATTTAAACAGTGGGAGATTTGCAAAAACCGATCCAAGGCTGTTTCTGGTATGTTGGTAACAGGTCAATGCTAGTAGGCCCAAACCCACCATGTATGAATTTTATTTTCTGTAAAACCACAGATTATACCCTACTAATAAGCTGATTAATACAACCCAATTCATGCAAAGGCACACAATATTACACGGTATTAATAAACATATTAAGTGTTCGGAATACATGTTCAAGGCTTAGTGATGGCTTTATGAAGCACAAGGGCTGAGAAACAAACATGGAATGCCACCAAGTAATTTGAGTAAGCAGTACATTCGATAATTACATGTATTTAGCGACTCAGCACAGATATATTTGGTCAAGCAGTGCTCTCTTTAATATCAGTAGGCAGCGTCCCCTGCCATGGCATTAAGAGCAGGAATCCACCACAGCATTCTATCAGGAATGTGTATTAACGGGGGCCCCCCTCCTCCCCGCCTTGCAGGCCGTGCTCATGCAGTGCAGCTCTCCTGGAAACCCGGACGGCAAGAGAGACTTTCCTTAAGTAGCGACAAAAGCTGAGGATTTAGCAATTAATGCCCCATCCCAGCGCTGATCCTCGCTCAGCGCCGGGACAAGGCGGCCCCGGGCGCCCCTTCCCACAAAGGGGGAAGGCCCGAGGCCTCCCCGCTCTCTCTCCTCATCGGGCCTCGAGTCCCCTCAGCCCCGGCGGCCCCGGCTCGCTCTCCGCGGCCACCGCGAGGGACCCGCCGCGGCCTCCAGCCCTGCCCGGCTCTCCCTCCTCCTTCCTGCCCCGGGGCCTCCGCTCTCCCTCAGCGCGGGGAGGAGGAGGAGGAGCCGCCGCCGCCTCCTCCTCCTCCCGTCCCCGCTCCCGCTCCCTCCCCTGGGGCCCGGCCCGACCGCGAGCACCCGGTACCTTGTAGAAGGCCCCGTTGGAGCCCCGCACCTCCACCACCAGCTCCTCCATGTTGTGCGCGGTGCGGGAGACCCGGGCCCGGCGCCGCCTCCCTTCCCTTTCTCTGTGCCGGCGCAGGCGGGGGAGGAGCGGTGTGTGTGTGCGGGGCGGGGGCGCTCGGTTCACGCCGAGCCCGGGGGTGTGGCCGCCCTGGGCGGGGTGGGGGGGCAGCGCCGGGGCCTCCGCTCGGCGCCGCCGCTCCGGG